>CATIWF010133416.1:0-24181 GCA_949630135.1 Balakata baccata
TTGTAATATCTTATGCTAATAATAAATATACAAATATTTAAAAGCTTTATCATATATATAATTCTAGAATAATATAAATTATTAAAATTAATATTTTTATGATATATATTATTAATATTAAAATTTTATGATGAGAAATACCAATAATTATATATTATTCATTTTAAATAAATTTTTGATAAAATAAAAATAATTTATTTGAATTAGCTTAATATGATGTATTACTAATAAAAATATATAAGTAAATGAAAGAAAATAAATTATATATATATATAATTATTAATACACGAATTATATTAAATGTTGTTTAAAAAGAATCAAAAGCCATTGTTTGGCCAAATGGTAAATCCATTTTTGTCAAATAAATGAAAAAGTCATCCAACTCATAAACGGATTAATCAACCGGACCAATCTGAGACTCGGTTCACAGTTAAACCGGTTGAACCGGCCGGTCTAATCTGAGTTTGACAACACCGTTAATTTCATTCGGTTACCGTAATAAGAAAGAGCACCTTTTTGAAAAAACAATGGTTAAAAGAAAGAGCATTTGTTGCAAGTAAGTTGTTCAGCAAATGAAAACCATGTGGACACATTTTGCATCATTATATATACATCATGACTATTGAGAAGTCGTTAAGCAACACAATTTTAACTTCTCTTAAATGCACGACCCTGGTGGGAGTGATAATTTCTCTTTATTGAAAGCTACACTATCAATAGCACCTATATCACTATATATTTAACCATTTATATCACTTGAGTATTAATTGCAACTAATATGTTCACACGCTTTCTAAAAGAACATCATTTACACTGTCTGCCTATATTTATCGAGCTCCTCTCCATATCTGCACATATTAAATGCGAATAGCTCAAATCCCTGCATGTATCATATCATATCACACTAACTCACATTTGATCAAATTTTCTTTTTTTTTGCGTATTTTTGCATTACTACGAGATTGGCGGTTGATATTGGTTAATGTGAGCTGTCTATATTTTAATAACAGGCATACATACAGTTTTCCTAGCCTAAAACTATGCAAACAATCTTCATCAATTTACACCCATGTATTACAAATTTTAAAAATATGCAAGCTTCTTCCAAGAAAAGTAATTAACTACTTTGTTTACCGACTGCGTTTATCATATCACGATCGCATGATGATGTAGATAACACCTACACAAGTTGAACTACTTCCTAAAATGAAAAGGAACAGTATCTCTTGAATGAGGTGTTCAACCATGCGGTACCTGAAAGTGATCACTTTGTTCATACTCTATCAGTTGCATTCAGAACTTACTGCTGGAGAGACTGAATTCAGATCTGTTTAAGAGCAATATGATGATAGAGATCACGAATCTCATTGGAAAGGAAACTAAGGCTGGTTAAACAAAACCAGAGGTCATGATCCGGAAAAAAAAGAAAATTTCAATTTCATTGTATTAATGAAATAATTAAAAAATATTGTAATAGTATGTCCCCTATTATATTATATATTATTTGTTCCTTATTATTTACAATTACTTTTGCTTCCTTCATAATTCACTTACCAAATACCATATAACCATTTTAAAAACATATATATTAATAAACAAAAAAAATAACATTACTTCAAATTGAATTACATGAAACTTAACTTTTAATTTAACTACTTTTACATTTTCAATTATACTAACGTAAGTAAATTAGTTACTTATAACTTTATGTTATCAATTTCTTCGTGCATAATATAAATAACATTGCCCATTTGTAATTACCATGTATATTTTTACGATTGTCATTATATTTGTTAGTATAACCTAAGTTAATTAATATCTTGTGTTTATATATAATAATGCTTTTTTTTTCATACACATAATTTAATAATATTGTTCACTTTGATCCTTTACATTAGTAATTTACATTGATTGATAAATAATTAAATCTTAATTTATATAAAACAAAAAAAAAATCAATCAAGAGATATTCCAACAAATATATATATATATTTGGTTTAGTTATATTGATTATGGGATTACAAGATAATTTTTTTTTTTCAAATTAGATAAAGTGGTTGTAAATATTAATATGCTCTACTATTCTGTATTTCTTTAATTCTAATATAAATTATAAAGTTCTACATTTAAACTTTAACTAACAATCAATCTCAAACAAGATCAAAATTTAAATAGTAAATAGCATGAATAATTAGAAAAACTTCTAATTCTATTAATTAAAATAAAACAAAAGACAGTGTATTAAAAATATACTGAATATTTCGAACAAAACTCTTATAACTTTTATTTCGATTAAGAGCATTAACTTGTCACTATATTTTGATAAATAAAATAATTACGGAATTAATTATCCAAATATTTAGGATGTTTGTGTCAACCGATTAAATTAAATAAAAAACATAAAATATTCAAAAACTTATAATGAAAAATAGAATAAGAACAAATTCCTTCAACTATTTCTTTATTTTATATATAAAATATAATCATCTAGTTCTGATAGGCTTAAACTTCTAATTAATAAATTATTAATATTATTCACTAATAAATTAAATTATTAAATAACAAAATTAATACAAATAACTAATACAAGTTAGGACTTGGTAATTTTGTTTGTTCCCTACTCCTATATATATATATATATATATGCTGTGACAGATCCAAATATTTACACATCCATTCTTTTTTTTTTTTTATCAGCATCCAAACACTCTCCAGAAAACCATAAATTGACAATTCTATATGATGGAAGGTGAAGATATCAACATACAACAAGATATGCAGTTCAATGACAAACAATTCCTGTATGTGAACATGATGAGAAGGCAGCTTCAAGATCTTATTGATGAAAGGAATGATGCTTTGGTTCAGGCTGACCAAAAACATGTATTTCGCGATTACCGATTAAAGGAATTACAGCTTCTAAAGACAGAGAATGAACGTTTGAAGACCTCCATTCAAGAACTCAAGAATGACAACCAACTCCTAAAGGAAGAGTTAGGTGATCAGTGGTTGGCATCTATCTTTGCCAAAGAAAATCTGACTGCTATACAAGGGGAAATCGGTCGTTTAAACAAACCCATTAAAATGTTATCCTTTTTTAGCATAGCAACTTTTGGTCTGCTTTTCGTCAATGCTTTCTTCAATAAAATTAAAGTCTGAAGTAACCACTTTTTCTGCATTTAGCCGGGCTGTTTGATTACTGTTATTTTGCTTAATTTGTGTACTTCATCAAATTCCATTAATGGAGTTCCTGTTATAATACTTTTTGGGTTATCATAAACTTTAACATGTTCTTCATGTAAATGTCAAACGCAGTTACTTAGAGTATATTTGTTACTATCTACCTTTATTATACACAAAAATTTTATAACATTCAATACCTCAAATTTTTTTATACAAAATGCAAAAGGCAAAACAATTTTCCTTTAATTGTATTTTCAGTAAATTACAATTACATAGATTAAATTAAACTGGAACAATTTACTAATCTCGAAATATTCTTTATCTCTAACTGGACAAAATCATCCTTCGACTATAAATACAATATTATTGATTAGTCACCCACTGCTATCGCTTCCATATGTATATTGTCATTCAAATTATAACCTAACCATATCTTTAAGCTTTAAGACAAATTTCATCGGCTTTTCAAATCAATCATGCCAAGATGGATCCATCCAAAGAGATGATTGTCTCGAAGCAATAAATAAACTATTGTGTTCTTTTAAATTACGCTATACATACATATCTTTATGTTGCAACAATACAATAGTACTACTTGTGTGTAAGGGTAGTTCTTACACACACATCCTCAAAACTTACGTCAAACAAACATTTTCTCAATTTCAATATTACACTTTTCAATATCCTCACCAAAACCTTGCTTCTTTATGGTTTCTTTACCTTAAGATTTAGAAGAAGATCTCAGCAATTGAAACCATGTTAAAATCTGAGAGCATCTTCACTTCACGTAACAATGCAAAATCTTCAAATGACATAACAAGTTACACAGGAAGTGCATTCACAGATTATACTCCGCCTCAAAACTCCATTAATGATTATCATTCTAGAATTGCATCAGATGATGATGAAGTAAGTTTTCAGCAAAATCCTTGCCAATCAACAGAAGTTGACATTCCAACTACAGCAGATGCAGGGCTATGCATTTTTCGAAAGGATGTAAATTTATGGACATCTGAAGATTTGATTGGCAAGACTTTTAAAAGCCTTGAAGAAGTGGAGTATTTCTATAGGGCTTATTCAATGAGAATTGGATTCGGAATCCGACGAGGGAACATAGAATATGATTCACAGGATGGATATATTATCATGCGTAGATGGGTATGTAGCCATCAAGGTACAAGGTCTGCATTCAATTTGAAACGTACTGACCGTAAAAGACAACCAAAGCCATTGACAAGGTGCCACTGCAGCGCGGCATTTGTTGTAAGATATATAAAATCTGAAGGAACTTATAGAGTCACAACTTTTCATCCTAAGCACACACACGATGTTGCAAGTACTACCCATGTTCATTTTTTCCAATCTCATAGAGAAATTTCTGAAGCTCAAGCCATTGAGATAAAAACCATGAAATCAGCTGGAATAAAAACTTGCCAAATCATGGACTACATGGTAACAAATTTAGGTGAGTTTGAAAATGTTGGATTCACTGTCAAAGATCTATACAATTTCACAAGTTCTGACCATGAGCAGACTACGAAGCTTAACAGTGATGCTGAATCAACTATAGCATATTTCACTGCTCTAGTTGATCATGATCCAAGGCTTTATGTTAGATACGCAGTGGATGAAGGAAACAAACTCTCAAGACTATTTTGAGCAGATTCACTGTCAAGATCAGATTACAGTCGTTTTGGAGATGTTACAGTCATCGATTCAACTTACAGAACTAATAATTTCAAATTACCTCTTGTTGAATTTGTGGGTACAAACAATCATCAAGGTAACATTATTTTTGGATGTGCATTGATTACGAAGGAAACTATAGATGCATACACTTGGGTTTTCACTACATTCATTCATGCTATGGGAGGTAAGCATCCAATTTCTATTTTGACTGATGGTGCCAGGGCAATTCAGAGTGCCATTACTCAGTTATGCCAAATTCTACGTATAGACTTTGTTCTTGGCATTTGATGCGGAATGCTCGGGGGTTGTTTGTCACGATGAAGGATTCTTATCTGATTTTAAGAAATGCATGCTTTACAATCATTCCATTCAAGAATTCAATAATATTTGGATGTCCTTTGTGCAGAAATACAACCTTGGAAAAAATGATTGGATAGAAGAAATGTTTCAAAGGAAAGAAAAATGGGCACAAGCATTTTTTCATGGAGTATTTTTTGCAGGAATGACAACAACCGAAATATGTGAGAGTATGCATTCTTATATGAATTATTTTTTAAAAACTCATCTTAGTTTATACAATTTGGTCAAGCAATATTATAGGGCAATCAATTGAATTCGCCAGAATCAGCTTCGCCAAGAATTTATCAATCACCAAACAACAATACTTTTGCAAACACACTTGAAAGCTCTTGAGAAGACAGCATCAAATCATTACACAATATATGTTTTCTTAAAGGTTTTTTGAAACATCTAAATAATGTCTCCTTCGCCATCACCTTTGAATCAATTTATTTGGTCCACTAAATACTCTACATTTATTTTTCCAGGTACGCAAGGAGATAGAAAAGGAATCCAAATTCACTCCTATTTCTATTAAGAATAAGGATGGATACACGGAAGTAGTGATTGTAAAGTATGGTAATGAAGCACCTCAACAAACAAAGGTTACAATCCGTAGTTCAAATCAATATCTCTCTTATAATTTATAAGATTGATTCTTCAGCCGCCTCAATTCTAAGATTTTGAGGTTTGATTTTGGATCACTAGTACTCCACGGGAGGTTTGATTTTGGATCAAATACTGATGCAAATGTTAGGTGAGCCAATTTATATATCGTCAAACTGTTTTAATTAATTAACTATCACTAGCACGAATTCGTTGCAATGCTTAATTAAATATGATCATTTCTCAGGTTTCCAGAAGATATTCATGATCGTATTTGGAGTCCTCGCAGTTTTCTCGGATGAATTTCTCTGATGGTACCTCAATTATATAAATTGTAACAATTCGGTACTCCAAATATTATTTGTAACAAAAAAGTACCATAATTATATAAATTGTAACAACTCAGTACCCCAAAGATTATTTGTAACACAAAGATACCCTAATTATTTGTAACTCAATTATAAATAATTTTTGAGGTACTGAGTTATTATAATTTACATAATTGGGGTACTTTTGTATTGCAAATAATTTTTGAGGTACCGAATTGTTTCAATTTACATAATTGAGTTACAGCTACAGTTGGCGAAATTTACCCCAGTTTTCCCAGGTTGAAAGAGTTGCAAAATGATGATAATGATTACCAGGTGAGTCAGAATGCTTACGAGCTACCATCAATTGTCATGAGGACTGCTATTACACCAGCAAATGAAAACGAGCCACTGTTTTTCTCCATTGACACTGCTGATGAAGGTACCAGCACTGAATATTATGCTTATATGCACTTTGCCGAAGTTGTAAAGCTCCAAGCCAACGAATCCAGGGAATTTGTCATTGATCTTAATGGAGAAAAATGGCATGGACCTCTAGTTCCTGATTATTTGGTCTCAGACACTATATTCTCCCCTTCAGCTTTGACTGGAGGGCAATATAATTTCACTCTAAATAAAACTGAAGATGCTACCCTTCTACCCATTATCAACGCAATAGAGATTTATTATGTTCTTGAGCTCTTGCAATCTCAATCTCATCAAGAAGATGGTGTGTTCCTTTTTCAATTTTTGTATTCTAACTAGGTTCTGTGTCCTAGTTTCCTCTGTTTTTACTCTTACTATTTTGCTTCTTCACGCAAATGTATGAATCAAACGGTCGATGCCATAATAAATATCAAGTCGACATATAGGATAAAAAGAAACTGGGAAGGAGATCTATGTGCACTTACTTGTGGGACGGCCTGAATTGCAACTATGATGAATCTGACATGCCTAGAATCATATCCCTGTAAGCTTATTCCTTTTTTTTTTTCTTAAAAAATAAATTAAGTTTTCTTCTGAATTTAAGCTTTCAGTTAGTAACATAACCCTGCAATCAATGAGGAACTTGTCCTCAAGTGGTTTGACCGGAGAAATTACACCACACATATCCGACCTCGCACGGTTGCAATCTTTGTAAGTTCTTGGATCTCAAAAATAGTGATAATGTTGCTGTCAGAAGTTATTAATCTCTCACAATAATATATTACTGCAATATCAGGGACTTATTAAACAATAGTTTGACTGGATCAGTGGCTGATTTTCTGTCTCAGTTGCCATCCTTGAAATTCATGTTAGTTACTCAGGGATTATAACCGAAAATGCATGCCTATCAGAACTAGTAATTGGACATGATAGATCTTATTGTTATGCTTGCCAGAAACATGTCAGGAAACGAACTTACAGGTTCAATTCCACCAGCATTCCTTGAAAGGTCAAATAAGAATTTGCCTGTACTAAGGTATGTATTCTACTATTCTGTTAAAAATGCCATATGTACATGCTAGCAGAATTTACAACGAACAATGCTAATTTTCATTTAATTATGCCCCCCAAAA
Organism: Balakata baccata; assembly: GCA_949630135.1. Lineage (NCBI taxonomy): Eukaryota > Viridiplantae > Streptophyta > Magnoliopsida > Malpighiales > Euphorbiaceae > Balakata > Balakata baccata. The sequence goes on from CATIWF010133416.1 coordinate 7,685, forward strand.
TCACACTCCCACAAAATATATTTACTCATATTGTAATCTGCTGCATCAATTCAAGTGCTGTTGGAAATCCAAATCTATGCGCATCTTTTTCGCGCAAGAAGGAGAAGAAAACCCCTGTTGTTCCAGTAGCGGCATCTATTGCCGCAGTGTTCATCATCATGGCTGCTTTGTTTATCTTGTTTTGGAACTTTAAAGGAAGGAAACAGCAAGGTAAGACTTCTATAATGGAATATGTTTCAACACTTCACAGAGTAATTTTCTCATAAACGTGCTGCTTGTGGTCCTTTATAATTCAATGTGTACTGCTTAATCAAACTTGTTGAAGTTTTACCAGGCAGGGATGTGGAGGACAGAACTAACAACCCATACGATTCACCAGATTCGAAAAATTGACACTTCACATTTTCTGAGGAGCTGAAAATAACAAACAACTTCGAGAGGGCTCTCGGTAGGGGAGGATTCGGAACAGTTTACCATGGCTACTTAGATGGTAATGAAGTAGCAGTAAAAATGCTTTCTCCATCATCAGTCCAGGGTTGTAAACAGTTTCAGGCCGAGGTATGATTCAGATTTCATATAGATGATTTGAGTTTCTCTGTTCAGAGTGTGTAGAAAAAAAATTAAGATGCACAAATGATTTCTGATTACAGGTCCAACTTCTTTTGAGAGTTCATCACAGAAACTTGACAAACCTTGTTGGGTTCTGTCGTGAAGGTACCAACATGGCGCTCATCTACGAGTACATGGCTAATGGAGATTTAGAACAGCATCTATCAGGTGCGCTTCTTAATAAGTATATCATTCTTTTACATTTTTAGACAACATTAGCATTGGAAATTTGAGACACAGCGTTTAATTATGTGAATGTAGATACCAACAGAAATGTATTGAGCTGGGAGATGAGGCTTCAAATAGCTGTGGATGCTGCTAAAGGTTAACAAGGAGATAAATTTTCCTAAATTCCATTCTAATTATTTTTGCCATAAGTGAACTAATACATGGAGACTCTAATTATGTAGGATTGGAGTATCTACATAATGGGTCGAGCCACCGATTGTACACAGGGATGTAAAGACTTCAAACATCTTATTAAACGACAAATTCCAAGTAAAACTAGCTGATTTTGGGTTGTCAAAACCTTTCCCAGTTGAAGGTGGCATTTACTTATCAACAGATGTTGTTGGCACCCCTGGTTACCTGGATCCCGAGTTAGTGATTTATTCCTTGAGTTTAATGATAAAGTTGATGAATTTATCAAGGATCTATCCGTGGTTTTTGAGTTTAATTAATGTTGAGGCTGGTACATGATTTGCAGGTATTCTGTGACTTACAGGTTAACAGAGAAAAGTGATGTGTATAGCTTTGGAATTGTTCTTTTGAAAATAATAACTGGGAGACCTGTAATTGGAAGAAGCGAAGCAACGCGTCATTTAAGTCAGTGGGTGAGGGCCCTGATTGAAAATGGAGACATTGAAAGCATAGTTGATCCAAGATTAGGAGGGGATTTCGACATGAATTCAATCTGGAAAGCTGTGGAAATAGCAATGGTCTGTGCCTCTCCAACTTCAACAGGAAGGCCCAATATGCGTCAAGTAGTAAATGAATTGAACGAATGCTTAATGGCAGAAATGGCTAAAACAAAAGGGAGGCATGGGATTGAACTCAAAGGTTTCACTGGAATCATCGATGAATCCGCTCCCCTAGCCAGGTAGTTGTGCAATATGACGATTGTTCGTCCAACAACTCTATTGAGTTGATGACTGTGAATGTGCATACTGAACTATCTCCTCTGGCTAGGTTGTCTGTAATTTCTTGTCCTTGCAATTTCTTCATTGTTTGTGCTTTTTGCTATGATGGTGCAACTGAATGTGTATGTTTAATGGTTGAATTGCATACTATTATGAGTTTAATTTTGCAAGAGACATAGCAATTTTTGTTTTTCTTTTTAATTCTTTTTTGGAAATAAATACAAGTCCATCTTCAAAGGGTTGTATTTGCAGAAAAAAAAAAGGAGAATCAAAACGATGAAGAATGAGTAGCGGGATTGAAATTCCTAGACGTAGAAATTGATATAAAATTGGAGAAGCATTTTTTGTATAAGCAGATCTGGAAACGCAATGGAAGGCAAGTGGATCTGAGATGGGTTGTTGACGGTGTCGGAGAAGACAAAGTTATGGTCTCTACCACCGGTGTCCCAAATTTCTATTAATGATTATAAAATTTGGAAATCTCCGATACACATACTTGATGAAGACGATGACAGTCTTTTAATAGCTAAGAACTTGAATTTCGATTTAATAATAACAGAGAGAGAAATGTTTTAATGGAAACGGAAAATCAGGAGAGAGTGTGGGTTACTTTAACATAAACATAAACACTCAAAGTGGAAATAAATTTATCTGAGCTGTTTGTTTTGTCGGAATATTTCAATTTTCTTTCCTAAATGTCCCCCCGGATCTTTTTCTCGAGTTTGAAACCGCTAATGGGCCTAAGTTTAGCGTGCGAAAGTGAGCATTCAGGCTATGACTGATTTGCCTTCAAGGGGAAGGAAAACCGAGCAAATTATATCGTGTATTCAGATCTACAAAACATTATAAATCTCACATATATAAAAATAGTAATAAATTATATTGACAATGCTAATAGTAAAAGATTCATTATTTTATTGATAAAAATTTATTTTATTTTAAATTAAAATCAACATTTATTTTATATTTATGCTATGTTTCGATTTGTTTTTTTTCGGTATATTTTATTTTGATTTTTTTTATGTTTTGAGTTTTTTTTGAAAAGAATTCAATAAATTCATATTTACAAATCAAAATATAAAAAAATATTTATTAAATTAAGTATACAGAAAAATAAAATGAACTTTTGTTAATAAACTAATAAATATTTACTTTATTCATAATGAATATTTTTCAATAAATTAATTAACTTTATTTCATGACGAACCTTTAATTTTATAAATAATTAATATTTTTCAATAAAATAATAAATTTTTAATCTATTATAATGAACATTTTTAATTTATTCGTAATGAACTTTTATTTTTTTCGTAATGAACATTTTTCAATAAACTAATAAATATTTAGTTTATTTTTAATTTCACTTTATTCGTAATGAATATTTTTCAATAAACTAATGAATATTTACTTTATTCGTAATGAATCTTTTTTAATAATCTAATGAATATTTTTCAATAAACTAATAAATATTTAGTTCATTTGTAATAAATTTTTTCAATTTATTCATAATAAACCTTTTTTAATGAACTAATGAACTTTTTTCAATAAACTAATGAATATTTATTTAATGACAGATAATGAATATTTATGAAAATATCAACATATTTGATAGTTGTATAAATTTAATTTATTTACAAAATTGCCACCAGCTTTTACACGTGTGATGAATTTTGGTACATAATGCTATTTGGATCACATATAACAATTGGAAAAATTGTGGCCTACCTCACCATCCGACCCATTTGCCCAATCCCTAAGTTGGAAATGTTGAAATTAACCGAGTAGCTTGTCTTATAGAGTAGACTTACCACATGTGAGGAGTGTTTGTCAATGAGTTTCATAGAAGCATTTTTTGAAAAAAATAATTATATTTTTAACTTTTTTTTTTTTTAGTTTTGAAAATTATTTTGGGATAAAATATGTAAATAAATATTTTTTCTAAAAGCAGTTTATAAAAAATTAAAAAAATCAGACAATTAAATATAAAAAAAATTTAAAACCTGTTTTTAGGATATTAAACAACAATCCCAAATACCCATGTAGACCAATCCAATCGTACGGTAAAATATATGTATGTTGTGTTTAAATTTATTTATGAAAATAAAATAATTAAATATATATCATTTTACACAAAATTTGTTTATGATGATATAATAGATTAGTTTATCTAAGAATTTATATTTATAGAGAGAAAAAAGAAAAAAAAAATCGTTATAAGTTAAATATCGATGAAAAACCTCAGTTTAAATTTTTTTTTTTTGTCCTTCTACATAAGGTATTCGTAACAGTTCATTAATTTTATAGCAAATGAATCAACGGAAACAAAGAAGCAAATATATGAAAAAGATGGCTGAAATAAGCAAAAGGAATATAATTGGTATGTTATCTTCCCTTCAAATTGCCAACTCCCATAGAAAAGCAAAAAATTCAGTGATTCAAATTGCCCCAAACAAAGGTTAAATGAAACGTTATCAAGTCAACACTGTTGTGCCTAATGACGATTTCAGATTGGCTACTAATAATTCAAAATGGGGTAGGTTGAATTAATACTTTTTTTTTGAATAATACAGATGGCTTGTGTGGTAGCTTTGATTGAGCCGGTTAATGGCAGAGCTTCACTCTAAATTTTTTGGATTAAATTAAAAAAAATTAAATAGTGATAGTTTTCAATTAAAAATAATTTTTACTAAACAAAACAATATCATTTATAGAAGAGAATCAAATACTAAAAATACACGAAAAGTATTTCTGATAATATTTAATTATATATATATATTAAAGTTTCCAAATTTTGAAGAAATTATAATTCTTTTATGTCTTCATAAAGCTCCGTTTCTGGAGCCGCTCTAGTCATCCAACACAAAACGTGTCTACCCCAAAAAATACAACCATATCAAAACTGTTTAACAAAAATAGTCAAATTAAATTTGTCCACTTAGAACAACTCTTCCTAACAAGTCCCGTTCGAGACTCCATAGAACAAAAAAAAAAATTGCCCACTTGAGAAAGCTTACAAAAATATGAGTTCTCATTTGATTTCTACACACGCAAATTGATTAGTTTGGGTCCCTTGTAACCATTGTCAACTTGGATGAGAGAGATTTAAGTTTCTTCACAACAGAATGTCTATATATAGTATGTAGCCCCAACCACACATTAATTTTTGATATATACTCCAATAATTTCAAATATATATTATAGACTCTAATATATAGAAATATTTAATACAAAAAAGGGTACTTTACCTTTTTATTGTTTTTTTTTTCTTGATAATTAATAAAAGTATGTCTACAATTCGATCAAAATCTTTGTTTTTCAACTCTTACAAGACAGTCAAAACTGCCAAGAAAAACCCAAATATCAAAATTTATGCTAAACCCACATCATCAGTACTACCATCATGATCAATATTATTAGCTCATTGATATTCTAGAAATCAACTAATGAATTTAAAATGGGGAGAAGTGTTTTCTTTTTTCTTTCTATTTGTTAAATATAATTAACAAATTGAACCTCCTGCCAAAAAAGAAGCATAAACATGTGCTAAGCAATGAGGTCTGGGTGATTTTCAAGGGCACGCTTTGGATTGAACCAAGGAGACAGGACCACTGACTGAACCTCACAAATTCTTAAGAGAATGTCTTTTGCATTGGTTAGATAGCAAATTAACATTAAAAAACATCATAAAGATCTCCAAGAAAGGTGAGCCTTTAAGTACATTGGATACATTAAACAAACTATTAACAAACAAGCTGAAGTGTTAATCACTTTCTAGCCCTTGATCTTAATTAATCATAAGCGTTATAATTGCTATGCCTTTTTGTATGAAAAAAGGCAACTATATCTAAACTATTTCCATCCCAATTTTCACTATTTCCGCTAACATCTTCACCCACAGTCATGCTTATTATAGTGGAAGCAGCAAAAACAGTAGAGAAAATACAACTGCACAAAACTCTTCCTTTGTTGCACTTGGAAGGTGGATGTAAGGATGATGATGAACATTAGGAAACCTATCATTAGTGATTTAAAAAAAAAAAAAAAACTCTTGATCACAGGACTGTAATAATGAAGATTATGGTAATTTGAGGATCTTGGATTAGCTTTTGTACTTGTTTTTTGGCTAGAAAATGGGCTTTGGATTCTTATAATCGATCATTGGAGATGGAAATGATGATGAGTATAATGATTAAATGATCCGTTATTAGGGATTTTCTATTCACCTTTTTTTTTTTCCAACTTTGAGGGTGGTGAATATGATTAGGGTTTTGGAGTGAAAAGTGAGTTGGCATGGGGAAAGAGTGGGTTATTGAATGGTAAAGAAGAGAAAGCAATATTTGTTGGTGGAGAATTAACAGTGTCAAGCTTGTGGCCAAGATTTTCTAGTGCCTTCACTTGTGACCTTAAGAACTTGAGGTAATTTGCAGCTTCATCAAGCATTGATGCTGTATCCATCTTGCTCCCACCTGGGACCAGCCTCTGTAAAACCCTAATTCTCTCACTGATCCTCTCTCTTCTTTGCCTTGCAGCCACTGTTTGTGGATCAGTTGATATTCTAACATTTTTCCTCTTTGGCTTCTCCACCACTTCCAAGCCTAAATTCACTGGCCTAAACGCTGCTGCTCTATATATTATCTCCTTCATTTGCGCAATGGCTTCTGGATCAGGCTCCTCAATGGAAGAAGATACCGATGAACTAGGCTGCTGAAAGTTAATGTTGGATGAGCTTGGTCGCTTATCCGATCTGAACCTTTTGGGTTTCGGTTGATTCTCTGAAATCAGCTTGAAACCACCTTCTGTGGTGGAAGAATCAGTTTGAAGAAGATTGAAATAAGGAGACTTATTGATTGAACCCATTTTGGGCTCAGATTGATAATTGCTTCTCTTTGCAGAAACTGGCTTAGTTCGTGAAATTTTTTTATCTGTTGAGCTCTGTGAGGCAGTTTCATCGACCTCGCTTACCAGAAAATGCATTTCTTTGTTTCTTTCATTGCACGAATTGTTCTCTGATTCACCAGAACCAGATGAAACAGTACTATTAGCACCAAAATTCCACAAGTTTCTACAATCAGAGAAGATCATAGAAATCCCATCATCTTCAACTGCTGATGTGTCTGTGTTGCTATTAGTTGCTGAGAGCAAGCAATCAAGAGACTCCAGCGAGACTGCCGTCGAAACACCAGCCTTTCTATTTGGTAGGATCAAATTATTTATCAATGGAGAAGAACATAATTCTTGGGTCGAGGCGTCTACCCAGCTTGTAGTCTCTTGTTCCTGCAATTAATTTAGAAACTCAAATGTCAGAGCAACCATTTATAAATATATACGGAAATTGAACCCAAGAAAACAATTCATAATGAAAAGATTTCACTTACTCTTTGAGAATTCGAATTCGGTTGCCATGTCTGTGCCTTCTGGAGGTCTTGAATTTGATTTAAAATGTCATCTGTGAGATCTTGATTGCTCCACAATGGCGATGAATGTAATTGTGGATTATTGCTCCATAAAAATGATGATGTGTTTGCAAGAATATGTGAATCCTCCCATCCCAAATTATCCATGGATCCTTAGTTTAAGTACTCTATATCAAGAGAATTGCTATCAAGATCGATAGATTCAAGAAATCTCAGAGAAAAGAAATTAAGAACAATATATATATATAGCATAAGAGGCTATGTAGCAGTAAATAAAGGGCATGGACATACTGATATTAATTCCTAGATCCAGCAGCTGCCAGCCAAGTTAGAATGCCAAAAGTCTGAAAATATTTGCAAGGAAGTCCTTCTCCAATTTTTTTTTTCCAATTGCAAATAATTGAGCCAAAGCTTTAAACAAACCACAGCTTTATTAATGTTACCCTCTCTGTGCAATCTGGTACTGCCACTTACCACTCCTTTTACTTCTGCATAATGAGAACTGTGATCACTAACAGAACAGCCATTGCTAACGTCAGTTTTAGCAACTAAAATCTTGTCAGCTACAGTCTAATAGAGACAACAAAAAAATTCTGCAAGTACTACTTCAAGAACATAAAGAAACCTCTAAGAGGGAAATAATTGACCAAGAGAGAAGCAATCGATCTCGTCTACCTTGAACTACCATATATGGAATATGCATGACAAAATGCCGATACAGTGATATGGTTTCTTAAAGAGTAATGCTTATATATATAAAGATTGAATATTATAATACTAAAAATAAGTTCTAGTACTTGAACATTTAAAATATGAGAAAATAATAGTTGAGAGGAGAAGTAACGGGGTTTGAAAAGATAATTGGATTTGGTGGGGATGTAAAGAGTATATTTTCTTGCAGATGGGAAGCATGAGATTCCTGAGAAGCATATATATGATATACGTCCAGTGGCTGAGCCGGGCCTAGGGAAGGTTAAATTTTATATAATAATTTTTTTTATGATTCAATTAAATTATTGATATATAAATAAATTTTAAAAAAAATAAATATTATCCATTAAAAAATATAAAATTAGATTCAATAACTCTAAAGATAAAAAAATATTTTAAAATATTACAAATAAAACTATATAAAAATAAAATTAAAGTTCATAATTGTTATAAAGGAATACTCATATTCTAAAACGTTGTGTAATTAATTCATTGTCAGTGTTGTTAAAAATATCTTTTTCAATGTATATAACCAAACAGTCATTTATCCAATCGTCTCTCATCCGATTATGTAAACAACTTTTCATAAATTTTATTGCAGAAAATATTATCTCCACAGTAGCAACTGGTAAAATAAGTGTTAATTTCATAAGTAAATAGATCAATGGATACACAATATGTCTTCTTATCTCGACTAATTTCTCAGCTAAACTTCCAATATTTTTCAAATTTGCAAAATTACTAATAGAGCACATGTCAATTATATAAATTTCAAATTGATTGTTAAGTACTATCAACTAAACTTTAAAAAAATCATTTGAATAAAATTGAACAAAACAAATCAATTTTTACTTATTAAAAGCGGCAAAAAGTTATCATGATTAAAACACTTCATACAAAATAGTAATTTAGTAGTTACCTCAGTGAACCGTAAGCTCTTGAAATTGTATATCCACAACACTTTAAAATAAATTCACTTTAAAGTGATATAAATTTGTAACTATTTGAGTTTTACGCTGCAATCTTCTTTTGAGCATATAAACATCATCCATGTTAAAAATATCAATATATTATTTTAGTGCAAAATGATATTACTTCTTATAACAAAATTCACAATTTTCATCTCCCATTAATTGCATTCAATTTTTGCAAATTTTAATGAGTCATAACATTTACAATATCTTTATTTTTTCTCTACAACACTAATGATATCTCATTTGCCACTCCCAATATATTTTTCATCAAACTGCAAAATTGAAAGTTTGCATCAAATTTAAAATTTTATTAGTTTCAACCTTTTGGTTTAGAGATTTATCATCTTCCACAGTGTATTTGAAAACATCAAAAATAGTATAAAAGTCTAAAATCAAATATAACAAGATGACATAATGTGAATTCCAACGAATATCATCTAATTTTTTAAGAATAATTTCTTGACTTAGACCTCGCCCACTAAAAATGGACTTTAGTGATATGATTATATCTCCGTTAATTAAATGTTTATCATTAAAAAGTGAAATTTTAGAAATATATATATATATTTATTAAGTATATTCATTTTTCAATTAATTAATTATAACTCATCCAAATCCATTTTTTACCATCATTTAATTGTCTCCTATCTATTTTTTTAAAGGGAGAACAAATATTAAAAATAATATAAATTTACATACTATTACATTACCTGCATTTTAAAAATTTAAGAGGGCTTTAACTAAATGTGGCTCCCGCCATTTCATATATGTATAAAATATATTGATTATATATCTTAATTAACAAATTGAATACCATTGTTTATATATATATATATATATATATATATATATATATAGATTTTTTAATTCTTAAGTGGGGAAAAGCTCTGACCCTCCTAATTCACTTTTGGTTTGTTTTAGACTTTTAGTCATACTATTCCATGCGCACTGTGAAGTATCAGTATAAACTGCAACTTTACTGAGTGAAAAGAATGAGCATCTTTTGACAGTGCACTTTCTTCCTCAAGCTTTTTGCTTAATCATAGTTTTAATCATGACAAAAAAAAAATATTACTGTCTTCACCTTTTACTACACTTCTATTCACTTTTGAATAAATCTATTTATATATGTTAGACGCCTAAAACAACACCTTAGATTTTGGGTTATCTGCGTCTCAAGAAATTAAAATATCAGTCCTTTTAGAATAATATTGGAAGATGACAATCTAAACATAAATGAAAGTTAAAAAATGAAGCACATTTAATTCTTACAATGGTTTTATTAGTCTATTATTGTACTAGCCTTCAACAGTTAAGATATAGTAATTCCAGAGGGCATTTTGTTTGTATGTTAAGCTTTTAACACCGCGATATCGACATATGTGTATATAAGACAGCTGCATGTCAGCATCAGTATTGCAGTGACCTTTATAAGCTTAAATAAGGCCAGGCATTTATGGCCATATTAACTAACAAACATATGTACATATGGTTACAACTTAAAAGGTTCGAAGATAAATGGTGAACGATCAAGCAGTAGAATAATTTGAACATGAAATTATTATAGTAGGTATTTTTTTTTTTTCTAAGGATTGCGATTTTGAACATGAAATTAGTATATATGTTGGCAGGCAAGAGGATGCTTGCAGTCAGAGAAACAAGATATGTAGCAATTTGCTTTGTAGAACTTTGTCCCTCATATCATATTTTACCTAGTTTTCTTTTTTCTTTTTCTTTTTAAAAAATATTTATATATATTGTTTATACTAGAAAGATAAATATAGAGAGATAGAGGGATTTCTAACTGGGTTCAGAGTCCTACTCACATGCACCCCATCATTACAGCTCGGTTAATGGGTTCCCACAGTATGTATTTTTGCTTCTTTTTGCCAACATTAACTATTTCTTATTGTCAACTCTTCTGTTTTTTTCTTTTCTTACATCCACTTCATCAAATTGCATATATATATATATATATATTGAATTGATATGATATGATATGATAAAAAGTTGTTTCTGATGGCACTTAGCATTAGTGGGAGAAAGGTATCAAATCCGAGACATTTCATTTCATCAAGGGCAAAGCCATATATGTCCCTAAAGCAAATGCCCTGGACATGATAAAGAGTTATTAACTCTAAGTTATGAAGATAAAAAGAATACTTTTAAACAGAAAATTTTCATTAATTTGCAGTAGTAGTAATTAAAAGTAATAACCATCTGAGCCGCTGAGATCAAAGATGACAAATTTAGGAACAGCTGAGCACTTTGATAGAGGATATATAAGTCGTCCATTTCACTCTCTGTAATATGTCAAAATCTTAATTAATACCCATTTTGGTCTCCTTCCGGCGTTATTTCTGCAATACCCACCCCGTGACTGTTTCTGAGTTGTCGGCTCTTCCAGTCTTCCTCATCGGCTCAGCTGGATTCACTTTAGTTACGCGGTGAAACTGCTGTTCGTGTGCGGTGGTCCCTACGATTAACTCCGTGGTGCTTCTATTATTGTTACTTACCCACACGTGAACTCCAAGCTCTTATTCACACGTGGCGCGAAATGATTGGATATCACCAGTTGAGATAGCCGTCTCCCACATGGGCGAAATCAAAACGATGGAAGAGCTGATAGCTGGGACCATCTTTTTTTTTTTTTTCCCTTGAATATATCTTTTTTAATAGGATTTATTGAATATTATCTTCGAATTCAATGATTTTGATCAACGTCACCATCATCTTTGATGATGATTTCTTGATCATGATCATCATTCATTCGTCTTGATCGTAACTGCTCCAAATATTATTCAATTTTTATGATTCTGAATTATGTAAAATATATGATATTATATAAAATGATTTTTAATTCAATAGTGAAACTTTAAAAATCCGAATTTACTCAAAAAATTTAAAATATTTTAAATTTATAACAAAATCCAAACCTATCAATCCAAAATGATTTAAAATATTTTTCGGGTCAAATACATAAATCACTGATCAACCCGTTTAACTCAACCTAAATATGCATGATGCAATGCATTTGGGCAGCCCTAGATAAGAGAAACGAGGGAAGAAAAGAACAGGCAAGGGAACATATTGGAAGGCAATTAATGAATGAAATGAGAAAAAAGAGAAGTGGTCCAAAGGGCCTATGAATGGGCAATGCCATAGCTTAGAGAATATTAGGATAGTAAACGGGTCGGCTAATTAGGATCAGCCCAACCCCACAGAGATGACGATGGCCCCTCTCACTACCCTCTCTATATTTCCCATTTTTATTGGTACCCTTTCAAAGTCCTCCTCAGTTCATAGGGTGTACAATGGCGGAGTTAGCATTTCTAAGTTAAAGAAATGTAAAGAGCTAAAACAAACTAAGTTAACGGTGCAAAAAAATACCCTTTCAGTATTTTATAGGAGGAAAAATTTTTAAAATTAATATAAATTTACTATTATTATATATATTTTAAATAGTTAAGGGATGTAATTGCACACCTCACGTAAATTAGGCTCCATCCACTATGTATCACAAAACGGCATGTCGATGTCTGCAAAAGCTGATGATAAGGAGCCCAACTGTGAACCCCACCACCGGCGGAGGGCAGGAGCTTACAGTGGCTTGGAGTCACTTGTCCCCAGTAAATTCCTTCTATCTTTTTCATAACATTTGGAAGAAAAATAAAATGTAAAATGGGTTGAAAGTGGAGTTGGGTGGGCAGCTAGCTAGTAAATTTAAATTTACATGAATATAATGAGAGTGAAAGAATTGTCGCATTAAATGGCATTTACCTCAGCAACCCAAAAAGGGACCAATAGCCCATGGGGAAGGGACAGCATAGCAAACAGTATAACCTTATCACTTTCAAAATGAAGGGTCGTTTTCCCTACATTTTCTAGAACTGGCCAGTAATGCATATATATAATCCTAGAATTCTTCAGGCTGGCTGCCCACTGCCCAGGGTGATGATGCTGACTCCCCCACTTGTACTATACAGTCTATACTAGGCCCACTTCTACCCCATCTATCCATTGCCCTTTTTCTATTATTACAGTTTCTGGTAATATTTTTTTGCCTCACCTCTACAATCATGGGCAGAGATACTCCTGAAGCTAAGCTGATAAATCTTTTTATTTATTTTTTGTTGTAGTAATAATCTGATATCATATAGAGAAAACTTGTGATGATAGTTTGTGTATTGGTAGTTAATTAAATAGACCCATGTTTATTTCATGTCTATTTTATATATTTCAGTTTTGTACAAAGCAAATGTTTATATTTTGTTTGTGCAAGGAAGGTTACACTCTAATACTAAAGTTATGTGAAGAGCTAAGCATATGAAATCAAAAGGATAAAGTTGATGGCATTCATATATAATAACATTTTCACCCATATTAATTTTACTTTTGGACCAAAATTCTACAAACTAAACTAGGCTGCATTTCAGCCACCCAAGTTTCCAAGTCCAATGGGCTCCCCGAGTCAGATATGCTAAACTCACTCACTTTTTCTTTTAGACCTCTAAAAGCTACCCATTTCACCAAGTATGGAATGATACTGAATATGCATAAAGCTTTGCAGCTTGACAACTTGAAGAAGAAAAATGCCAAATATCTTCTCCTTATTACCCTTTTCATGTGATTCATATCTTCATTTTTTAATGCTATGAAACTCAAGGGAACACATTTTTTCCTTTTGGCTTTTTAGTTTGAATAATGGGTTGCTAAGACTATGGTTGATTGACTACTCAATGGGTTCTGGGTTAACATTGTAGCAGCTATCAAATTCCTGCAAAATAACCAATTTCAACGTAAACATCAAATGGCGAATCAAAATTAAATTTCTATAAAAGAACCTTAATTAAAAAATAATGGAGAAGAAAACAAAATATTTGATAATGGGAGAAGGACCGAAGAAAGAAGAGAAATTTACATCATTAACTAACTTTTAAATTTTGTTATTAAAAATACTTAGTTTTCATTTTTATTAAATCAATTTTTCAATTTTACCTATTTTTTAGTTTTATTTTCATCTTCTTTTTCCTCTTCTTTCTTCATTATCCAAACATAACCGTGTTTTAACAAAAGTGTCATCTCCATACTGCTAATTTCTTGAATATATTGGTTGACGTGAAGCGGTTCAATTTGGTGAAGGATATAGTGATGGAATTCGAGCATTTGTATAATAGAATAACAAATACAGAGTTGGTGATTGTGAGTTCTGTCTTGAAACTAGAACCTCAGCATTGAGCTCAGATAACAAAGCAAGTGCAGAAGCACTGGAGCGTGAGGATTAAGACGGTGATTGAGCCGAGCTTGGTGGCTGGATTCACGATGAGATTCCCAAGTCAGGTATTTAGCATTTTTTTATTCTTAATATATATAAATTTAGCATTTTTCTATTCTTAATATATATATATATATATATATATATATATTGATATAAACTTCATAATATCTGCCTTGTATTAATAGTTTTCATTTTTTAGACAATAAATCTTAAATATTATGAGGTTTATCACAAAATAAATATTACGTTGGTATAAGTTTATCACAAAATAAATATTATGTGGCAAATTGTCAATCATATTATGTTGGTATAATTAAGTTATTCGATGTTAATATCTGGTACAGACCTTGTCAGAGAGATGATTATAGAATTTCTGAATCTTGATTTGTTGGTTATTGTGTTTATCTTGCTCTTGTCATGGGTAGTTCTTAGTTCGAGTGACAGAGTTGAAATTTCTCTAATTTTGTTTTTGTTGTTTTAGCTGTAATATCTTCATTTACCAAATGTTTTAGGCGATTGAATTGGTGTCCCTTATTATTTAAGTCTAGATTGCTCGTTTCTTGCCTTTCTTCTTCTAATTGCTTGGTTAGAGCTATGTTTTCCCAACAAATGCTTTAGCATATCAACTTTTCTACTCTCGTATTCATAAATGATAATCACTCGTGTTTATTCTGTACAGATGGTAGAGTGGGGAAGGATGAGTATGTGTGATGCCGAAAGGAGGCTCCAAGCAAATGCTTTGCTTGACATTTCCAATGAATGGTTTATCCTTCTGTCTGAGGCATGCATTCCTCTCCAAAATTTTAGCATTATCTATCGCTATATATACAGATCACGACACAGTTTCGTGGGCTCATTCGATGAACCTGGCCCATATGGTAGAGGGCGCTATAATTGGAACATGCAGCCAGAGGTCACACTTGAACAGTGGCGTAAAGGATCTCAGTGGTTGGAAGTGAACCGGAGAGTCGGAGTTGACATAGTTGAGGACACCACTTACTACCCCAAGTTCAGAGACTTCAGCCAGCCTGCATGTTTCGTCGATGAGCACTACTTCCCTACAATGCTGAGCATCCAAGCTCCGCATCTCTTGGCAAATAGGACGTTCACATGGACAGATTGGTCAAGGGGTGGTGCTCATCCAGCTACCTTTGGAAAGGGCGATATTACAGAGGAATTCTTCAAGAAGATATTTGAGGGACAGTTATGCAATTATAATAATCAGCTAACAACTCTCTGCTACCTTTTTGCAAGGAAATTTGCTCCAAGTGCTTTGAATCCTCTATTAGCTTTAGCATCTAAAGTTTTTGGGTTTTGGCATAGTTTTGTTGGTTAGATAACTAGTTTTGGCAAGCCCTATCTCAGGCATCCTGAGTTTAGTTGCCAGGGTGGCCCTTTCTATCTGAGACCTGGGCCAATATATTTCAAAATGAGTTGATAGGTTATTTGCAACATTGATGACAAAGCATTTGAGATGTATAGATATTAAATTCTTATTTTTAAACATCTTCATATTCATTTAGTTATATCATGTTACACTCTCGATTGAATGCCCTTTTTTATGTCCCTCAGACGTGTAATTGAAGTTCATCTTCATCTTCATTAATAGAGTTGCAGTTGATATACATTTCTGCCATCAACTGGAGAAATTAAATTGAAGTTCTATCGCCAAGTCTTCTACATCATCTTCATCTGTGGCGAACCAGATGACATTTTTAGATTTAAATGGAAACATTAGACTAGGTCTATTACTCAGGTGGACTGAGAATTCAACCCTTATGGCTCTAAACTGTATAGATTGTTATTAGATGAATTTATTATTTTAAACATGCATAAAAATATTGTTGAACAGTGACTGCTATCTGCTTTCCAAGATAAATGCCTCTCATTAATTTACATATATTATGCAGAACTGCCTTTTCTCCTGAAGTTACATTTTATGTTGTAAATTCTACTCTATCAGTATCAGATAAAAGAATCTGATTTGCACATGGAATAAGGAATTTCAATGTTGTGTCATTTTATAATAGCCAAGCAAATATCCTTCTTCCTTGTGCTTTCTTTTTCGCTGCCAAGCTTACCTTGTAATGTTGCAACAACTGTAAAGCAATGAACTGCGTGCTTGTGAAGCTAGCTGGTCTTATCTTGTGAAAGCTATGAAGAATTATTTTATTATGGTGCCATGTAATAACAAAAGTTTAGTGTTGAAAAGTTGTGAATCAAGCAAAAACAAAATTCCTAGTTCTTTTGGCCAGAAACAGAATCTGATGCTGCACGGTGTCTTCCATTGGTTTAATATATTAGCATAGCTTGCTACTGCCAATCATATCCATATTTCTCACGGTGAGTCCTTGCTTCTCTGCACACTTCTG
>CATIWF010133428.1:0-14899 GCA_949630135.1 Balakata baccata
CGTTGTATTTGATTTCCATGGTATTTATTATATTTAACAAATTTAAAAATTGGTTGTCTTCTGTAATTATTTATATTTTAGATTTTATTTTTTATGAAGTTATATGTATATGCATTATTTAAATTTTATATATTAAATTTATATTATTATTTAAATTATTATTATATATTAAATAATAATAGAATAGCGTTGAAATATATTTTTATTAACCAATTAGAATTGATTCCTATGATCTATAAAAGTTATATATATATATATATTATAAATAATAGCAGAAGATAACCAATTTTTAAATTTGTTAAAAATAATAAATAGCACGGAAATCAAATAGATGGACAACAATGCATTAATTAAGTGTAACAACGAAAGCTGGTGATGAAGAAAGATGTCCTAAAATTGGTAGAAATAAGAAATAATTACCACCACAAGGCCGTAGAGTTTGGGAAGCCACAAATGGAAAACAAACTACAGAAATCCTTGTTTGATTAGTTAGTTAAAGTTGGTTAAAAATAAAACAACCTGTTAATAATGAATTCCCTCCTAATTTCCTCAAGGCACAGCAAATCTCATTCCTTTGCTTCTATTTACGTTTTAGTTGTATTTTATAGTAGACCAATGGAGGATGATGAAGCATAATAGAGAGCAATACCTTCTAAGCTTGCCCCTTAATTAGAGACCCTGTTTGAGAGTTCTTAATTGTCTCTTCTTTTCATTCATTCTTTGTTTTAATCATGGCTGATATTTCTCTTGAGGAGATTAAAAATGAGAACGTTGATCTTGTAAGTCCTTTTGCCTGGAACTGGATGATTCAATAAGAAAATAAAATTTTATTTTAATATAATTAATGAAATTGTTTTTTTTGCAGGAGAAGATCCCTATTGAAGAAGTGTTTCAGCAGCTGAAATGTACAAAAGAGGGGTTGACAACAGCAGAAGGTGAGAAGAGACTTTCAATCTTTGGTCCCAATAAGCTTGAGGAGAAAAAGGAGAGCAAATTTCTCAAGTTTTTGGGTTTCATGTGGAATCCTCTATCATGGGTTATGGAATCTGCTGCTATTATGGCCATTGTTTTGGCCAATGGAGGAGGCAAGCCACCAGATTGGCAAGATTTTATTGGTATCATTGTGTTGCTCCTTATTAACTCCACCATCAGCTTCATTGAAGAAAATAATGCTGGCAATGCCGCTGCTGCTCTCATGGCTGGCCTTGCCCCAAAAACCAAGGTAATTATGTTCATTAAATTAAATACCTCAACTGATTATTATATAGAAACAATTAATGTGGCTTAATCTAATTTATTTATCTCCCCTTTATAGGTACTGAGGGATGGAAAATGGTCAGAGCAAGATGCAACAATCTTGGTTCCAGGAGATATGATTAGCATCAAATTAGGAGACATTATCCCAGCTGATGCTCGTCTAATGGACGGTGATCCACTCAAGATTGATCAATCTGCTCTCACCGGTGAGTCTCTTCCCGTCACGAAGCATCCTGGGGATGAGATTTTCTCAGGCTCAACATGCAAACAAGGTGAGATTGAGGCTATTGTTATTGCCACTGGTGTTCATACATTTTTTGGAAAGGCAGCTCATCTTGTTGACAGCACTAATAATGTTGGTCATTTTCAGAAGGTATATATAATTTATTTACCATTTTTTTAATTATATCACAAAATAATATACACTTGATCAATTGTATAACTAGTTTCCCAATTCCAATGATTAGGTGTTGACAGCCATTGGTAACTTCTGTATCTGCTCAATAGCAGTGGGTATGGTGATTGAAATTGTAATCATGTACCCAATCCAGAAGAGGAAATACAGAGATGGTATTGACAACCTATTGGTACTTCTCATTGGAGGTATCCCAATTGCAATGCCTACAGTGTTATCAGTGACTATGGCTATTGGATCTCACCGCCTCTCACAACAAGGTGCCATTACTAAGAGGATGACTGCCATAGAAGAAATGGCTGGGATGGATGTCCTATGTAGTGACAAAACTGGGACACTCACCCTTAATAAGCTCACTGTTGATAAAAGCATCATTGAGGTTGGTAATATAACTTATAGCAAGTGTTTGTTGATTTTATGAGCTTTAAGTTCATAGTTGTTAAATGCGAGCCTCAAGCACAAGGCGCACCAAGTGCTAGGCTTAGCGCCTTAAAAACCCAAAAGAGGGCGATGTCACAAAGGCGCATGCCTTAGTGCGCCATTGTGATATTAATTAAATATTTATATTTTTTTGTTTTTAGTGTGGAGAAATCTGAACCATTGATTATAAATGGAAAAAAAATTGTAGTAAACCTCACCACACCTCATTATTTCCAAAACAAATAATAAAAAAAAAAAATCAGGGCAAAAAAAATATATGTTCAAGCCTCCGCAAAGACAATTTGAACAACACAAGCAAGACCAATTGTGGTTTGCTATGATAATTCATAATTGATAAGCATTAGAGCTTGCTAAATACAATATTAGTGAGCTAAATATCCTTGTGTGTTTAGTATTTCAAGTCTTTAGTAAGCAAAAGAGCCTTGTGTTTAGGATTTCAAACTTTAATTAAGTTTTTTTTTTGTGTATTTTTTGTTGTTGTTATGACTTATGTGTTTTATGTTTTAATTGTTATAATATTATATCACATTGCTAGTAATCTAATAATAAAATTTATAATTTTTTCAACTATTTTTGTACCTCATGTCACTCAGGTGCATGCCTGTGCCTTGCGCTTAAACTCTAGGACCCCTTAGCGCTTTAGTGCACCTTGTGTCTTTAATAACTATGTTCAAGTTTGGTACTTATTACGAGTTATATTGGTGGCTGCAGGTATTCATCAATGATGTCGACAAGGATACCATCATATTACTTGCTGCCAGGGCTTCCAGAACTGAAAACCAGGATGCTATTGATGCTTCAATTGTTGGCATGCTGAGTGATCCTAAAGAGGTATGCATTTTTTCCTCTTCTTATGAATCTTGTGAGCTTATCTCATATGTAACATGGAATGTTTAAAATGTGAAAGTTGTTTTTGCATTATGGTGAAATTTTTATAGGCAAGAGTAGGACTTTCTGAGGTGCATTTCTTGCCCTTTAACCCTGTGGACAAGCGCACAGCCATCACTTATATAGACAACTCTGGAGAGTGGCATAGATGCAGCAAGGGGGCACCTGAGCAGGTTTTTCTTTTGACTAGTATTTTCAATCTAAAAACTAACACTTACTGAGCCAACACCGATTTTTTTTTAATTTCACTGTTTTTGGGTACTAGATTATTGATCTTTGTCAACTCCAAGGGGAGATAAGGAAGAAGGCCCATGAAGTCATTGATAGCTTTGCTGAACGTGGCCTTCGTTCACTTGGTGTTGCTCGTCAGGTAGATTAGTCTAACAATTGAACTTCATGTTTGACATAATTGAAACTTTATATATATATATTGTAGGTTTTAATTGCTAAAACATATATGATTTACCGAATGATTAACAAATTCTTCTTTTATGACTACTAAGCATATATTAATATGTATCATCTTCTTAGTTGATAAAATTGAACCATATTGTTTTCTTTATGTTAACAGACGGTCCCGGAGAAGACCAAGGAAAGTCCTGGAGGACCCTGGGAGTTTATAGGTTTATTGCCACTCTTTGACCCACCAAGGCATGACAGTGCAGAGACAATCCGTCGTGCCCTTGACCTTGGTGTTAATGTTAAGATGATCACAGGTGACCAGCTTGCCATTGGCAAAGAGACTGGCCGAAGGCTTGGAATGGGCACCAACATGTATCCTTCATCCTCCCTTCTTGGTGACAGCAAGGATGAATCAATTGCTAGCATTCCAGTGGACGAGTTGATTGAAAAGGCTGATGGATTTGCAGGAGTCTTTCCTGGTAATGGAATCTCAAATTCAGCTATACTAAGTTCAATAACTATAATAATGATAACAAATGTGAAATCTTTTGGGGTATGCAGAGCACAAGTATGAGATTGTTAGGAAGCTACAAGAGAGGAAGCACATTTGTGGTATGACAGGAGATGGTGTGAATGATGCGCCTGCGTTAAAGAAGGCAGACATTGGTATTGCTGTAGCAGATGCAACAGATGCTGCGAGGAGTGCCTCGGACATTGTTTTGACAGAACCAGGATTAAGTGTGATTGTTAGTGCTGTCTTGACTAGCAGAGCCATCTTCCAAAGAATGAAGAACTACACGATCTATGCTGTTTCCATTACAATCCGTATAGTGATGGGATTTATGCTCGTTGCACTGATCTGGGAATTCGATTTCTCGCCATTCATGGTCTTGATCATCGCCATCCTCAATGATGGAACCATTATGACAATCTCCAAGGATAGAGTCAAGCCATCTCCTATGCCTGACTCGTGGAAATTGAAGGAAATCTTTGCCACTGGAATTGTTCTTGGAACCTACCAAGCAATCATGACTGTGATCTTCTTCTATCTTGCTCATGATACTGACTTCTTTCCAGTAAGTAAATCCATCTAAAACCCATTAATTAGATGATTATAATTGTACCAAATAATAAATACTTGAAACATATAATATTTTCAGGAAAAATTTGGAGTGAGGACAATCAGAGATGAACATGCTGAACTTACAGCAGCTCTTTATCTTCAAGTGAGCATTATAAGTCAAGCACTAATCTTCGTTACAAGATCAAGGAGCTGGTCCTATATCGAACGGCCTGGTTTGCTGCTTGTTGGTGCTTTCATTATAGCACAATTGGTTAGTAAATTTAGTGTATTCTTTAACTTGGATGCTTTTCTTCTTCATCAATTGATATGATCTTAACTCTGACAATTTTGTTTAACAAAGCTGGCCACAATTATTGCTGTATATGCAAACTGGAGCTTCGCGAAAATCAAAGGCATTGGATGGGGATGGGCAGGAATAATCTGGCTTTACAGCATTATAACCTATATCCCTCTAGATATCCTCAAGTTCATGATTCGTTATGCTTTGAGTGGAAGGGCTTGGGATAACCTGTTGGAAAACAAGGTTTGTTAAACAACAAATCAAATCTTAATTTATTCTTGAGTTTCAATTTGAAAACCATTTTTTCTCTCATTGAATTTTCTACCAAAACATAGACTGCTTTCACAACCAAGAAAGATTATGGAAAGGGAGAGAGGGAAGCTCAATGGGCTCTAGCACAACGCACACTTCATGGTCTTCAGGTGCCTGATACTGACAAGGCAAGTCACCGAGAATTGGCTGAACTTGCAGAGCAGGCTAAGAGGCGTGCCGAGGTAGCTAGGTAAACTGTCAAACTACCTTCATTCTTGTGATTATCTACATATATTATCCATATTTGTCATATTTTTTTTTGGTTCTATGAGATAATTCATAGCGTGTCATTACACATTTAGCAACGTTTTCAAGCATCGTTAGTGCTATAATAAGCATCGCTTTGCATTGCTAAAAGTCCCATCATTGTCTTTTCCATCGGTGACATTAATTGTAATGGTGGTGCAGGCTGAGAGAGCTTCATACATTGAAAGGGCATGTGGAATCAGTGGTGAAACTCAAGGGTCTTGACATAGATACCATTCAGCAACACTATACGGTCTAAAGGCATCTGAGGTACCGACAAACAGAGCTAAATCTTTAGCAACTAAAATGGAGATGGAGGAAAATCTTTCGAGGAGAAACTATTTAGAAAATGAAGAATTATAATGCTCATATTCTATTACTACTCTTCATTATAACACACTTTTAGCTCTATTTTTTCTTTTGTTCTCATTAATTACAAAGGATGAGATTTGTTGTAGCTGATTCAGATGGAGGAGCTAATAAATCTAAAAAAAAAAAATTATGCATTTCTGACTGATATGAGATGATAATTTTGATAAACAAGAATTTATAATTGTCGTTTGTTTATTCTTTAATATAATTTGATATAACAAATAGAACTTGATGATATAATCATGCATAGATACATTGTTTAATGTTGTTAAATAAGTTTATACGTGGGTTCAAAGGCTGGAAAGGTTATCAAGATTGATGAAAATGAAGCCTATAGGTTTGGTAAATATATAGAGATTGATGTTACTAAGCCCTTAACACAAAGGACAATTTTGAATGCAAAAAGGGAAAAGATATGGGTGTATTTTAGGTACGAAAGACTTGAGAATTTTTATTTTTGGTGTGGGTTGTTAGATCATGTAGAGGATGAATGCGAGGAGAAGCTGGAAAGTGTGGATGTCAAGGACTAGCCTTTCAACAAACTATTAAAGGCTACGCCTAATAGAAATGTGGTGAGGAGCAGTGGGGTTAGAGACAAGTTATTGGAAGAGAAGGAAAGAAAGAAGGATGGAAGTGCTAGTGAAGATGGGTGTAGTTCTAGAGCGAGGAGAAAACTGGATTTGACAAGGTTCCATAATGGAGATGAAAGTAAGTGTAATGGTGAAAGCTCTTTTAGCCCCCCAGCATAAGTTGATATTTCAGCGAAATCTAATGCTATGGTGCCTCAGAGTACAGTCCTAATGGGTGAAATGACTTATGGAAACATTTCCACAAAACTTCTTCATGCAAAGGCAATAGAGCTTGAGTTTAACGGTGGAACTTTTACTCTGCAAACAGATGCTTTTTCAATTTAGGATTAGGTGCAGAGGTTAAAATCGGGGATCATAATGACAAGTATGCAAAGAGTGGTGTTTTTCTTAAAAGGAAAAGTTTGAAGCAGCTAGCTCGCCTCAAGGGAGGTAGAGGGATAAACAGAAAATTCAAAGGATGAATTTAACACTAAAGAATCCTCGAGGCAGGAACATTATGAGTTCTCCTCCAGTGGGAAGAAAAGGAGAGGGATTCTAATGAGATGCTGGTAGACACAACAAAGGATGATTTTGCTAGTAAGAGAGTTTGTTTGATGTCTCCAATACTTAAAGATATATTAGCGGTGATTAGGATGCAACCCCGCTAGGAGCCATGAGGCTCTTTAGTTGGAACCTCCAGGGCTTGGACAATCCTTGGACAGTTAGAGCACTTAAATTCCATATTTGAAAAATTGCCCAAATATAGTGTTCATTATGGAGTCTCGAGTCAGAGGTAATGAGATCGATAGTCTTCGATTCAGTTTATCTGACTTCAATTTTTGTTGTAGTGGATGCTAATAATCATAGAAGGGGTCTAATGTTTCTTTGGAGGAAGAACCTAAGCCTTTCCATTATTTCTTTCTTTTCAAATCACATCAACTTCTATCTTAAAAATATGCTGAATGTGCCAGATTGGAGGGGGACGGGATTATGGTTTTCCCGAACATCACAACAAACTTAAAGCTTAGAAGTTGCTTATTGATCTATCTGAAGTTAATTCTCTTCCATGGTGTTGTTTTGGTGATTTTAATGAGATACTGCTTCAATCCGAGTAGTTTGGAGGCAACGTAAGGAATTCGGCTAATATGGAGACTTTTAGGAGGGCTGTTGATTTATGTGGGTTTCATGATTTAGGTTATCGAGGATCCCCACAATGGTCATAGGAATGGAGCAGGAGTGAGGCAAAGGCTGGACAAATTTATAACTAATGGTATATGGGTTAATTTGTTTGCAGGTTGTGAGGTTAGGCACTTGGGGAGAATGGCTTCTAATTATTGCCCCATTTCGTTGAGCTTTAAAGACAATGTCACCAGGGGGAGAGGGAAGAATCGCCCTTGGAGGTTTGAGGCCATGTGGTTTAGAGAGAGGTCTTATTAAGATGTAGTCAAATCTACTTAGTCGTTGTATCCTGGACGTGGTAATTCTTCACTCTCGGTCAGTGATAAAATCCTTAGCGGTTCTATGGCTTTAAAATTGTGGAGTAGGGAGAGTTTTGGATAGCTAAGGTCTCAAATTAAGAAAAATCTGAGATGTTCCTCAAGTTGTAGCAAAACGTAAAAGATGATAGAGAAGTTGAGTTAGTAAGAGGGGTTCAACATGATCTAGATGAGCTGCTACATAGAGAAGA
This sequence comes from Balakata baccata, assembly GCA_949630135.1. Lineage (NCBI taxonomy): Eukaryota > Viridiplantae > Streptophyta > Magnoliopsida > Malpighiales > Euphorbiaceae > Balakata > Balakata baccata. The sequence continues at coordinate 7,954 of CATIWF010133428.1, forward strand.
AATTTGGCGGAGGCAACGGTCTACGGCTGTTTGGCTGACCAAAGGAGATGGAAATACAAAGTTTTTCAATCCCAAGGCATAATAAAAGGAAAAGCAAAAACACTATCAATTGTATTTGTAACAGTGAAGGAGCATGGGTTTCAGGGGAAAATGAGATCGGTGGGGTTGTCCATGATTATTTTAAAGATTTATTTAGCTGCTCTCATCCTTCTAACATTGAAACTGTTGTTGATGTCATGGATGCAGAACTGGATGATTCCCTTATCGAAACCTTAAAGGCCCATTTCACTACAAATTCAGAGCTTTAAGGTAGATGCATCCTTGTAAAGCCCCAGTTCGGGGTGGTATGGCAGTTTTATTTTTCAATTCTTTTTGGCATATTATTGGTTAAGTTAGATACCTCTTTGGTCCTTAGTTTCTTAAATTCTGGTTGTCTCCTTGAGAAAGTAAACTTCTGGTTGTCTCCTTGAGAAAGTAAACCATACTTTCATCATAGTTATTCCTAAAGTTAATAATCCTGAGTGTATGAAAGATTTGCGCCATCTCTCTTTGCTATGTTTTATATAAGATTATACCTAAAGCTCTTGCTAATAGGCTTAAGTTGGTGTTGCCCAAACTTATCAATGAGTCACAATCTGCCTTTGTCCTGAATAGATAAATTACATATATGCTATTCTTGCCTTCGAAATCTTTCACTCCATGAAACACCATATGATGGGTAGGCAAGGATCCTTTGCTTTTAAGCTGGATATGAGTAGAGCTTATGACAAGGTAGAGTGGTCTTTCGTTAGAGCCATGATATCTAAAATGAAATTCCCTTCACATTTTATTAGTCTTGTTATGTAGTATGTTTCCTTTGTCACATATAATTTTCTAATTATTGGATCTGTCCAAGGTTTTCTCAGGCAAACAGTGGTCTCCGTCAAGGAGATCCTATTTCGCCTTATCGTTTGTTCTCTATACAGAAGGTTTCTCATCCCTCATTCGTCAAGCAGAAAGGCATAGGTCTATAGGTCAAAAGCGTTAGCCCGAAGGTGTCCCACTTATTTTCCGTTGATGACAGCATCCTATTGCAATAGCAAATGGTAGGAAGTGTGCGGTGGTAAAGGAAATCATCGAGAAGTACTCTGATGCTTCGGGGCAGGTTATAAACTTAGCAAAGTCTGAGGTTTCTTTCAGTAAAAATGTGTTACCCAGCTACAGAGAATTTATCAATGCAAATCTTGGTGTCAACGAAGTTGGTTGGTATAATCGTTATCTCGGTCTTCCAGGAATGATTGGCAGGTCAAAGAAAGAAGTTTTCAGCTTTCTCAAAGAGGGGATCTGGAAAAAAAAAAAAAAGAAGGTTGGAAAGAGAAAGTCTTCTCCATAGCAGGAAAGGAGATTCTAATTAAATCCATCGCTCAATCTATCCCTACCTACTTGATGAGTTGTTTTGCTCTTCCTATTAGCCTTTGTAATGAAATTCAAGGTTTGATTAGTAAATTTTAGTGGGGTAGTGGTCAGAAAGAGAATAAAATCCATTGGGTTCGATGGGATAAGCTGTGTTTGCCTAAGAAAGAGGGTGGTATGGGCTTTCGAAATCTCAGGTGCTTTAATCTAGCTTCACTAGCTAAGCAACGCTGGAGAATCATCCAAAATCTAAAATCCATGTGTGCCCAGATTCTAAAGTGTAAATATTTCCCCAGAGTTGAGTTGTTGAATTCGGAGGCAGGTTACAAGCCCAGTTACTTCTGGAAGAGGGAGCATATAATGGAAGAGGGGTTATATTGGAGAATTGGAGATGGTTCTAATGTTGTGTTTGGAAAGACAAATGGTTGCCCAGCTGTCCTACGAAGAAGCCATTTATCACTAAGATTTTACCAATGGATTCTACAGTGAGTTGCCTGATTGATCAAGAGTCGAATTCTTGGAATCAATCTTTGGTAATTGAGGTTTTTCTAAATTTTGAAGCTGAGCAGAAATTGCAAATTCCTCTTAGTGGCATCAGACCTCGAGATGAATGCTTTTCGTCTCTTGATAAACATGGCAAGTATACCATTAAATCTTGCTACTATTAGGCTTCTCTCAATTCTTAAACTCAGGAGATGAGCCTAGCTCTTCATAGGCTAACCTTTTAAAGTGGGATATTATATGGAAGAGCCATGTTCAACCCAAAATCCCGACACTTCTGCCGGAGGCTTCTTATGGACCAACTCCCAACATTGACAAATCTTGAAAAAACAGGTGTCCATTGCTCTGCTATGTGTCCTTGGTGTGGTCTATATAAGAAATTGCTTTTCACTTATTCAAAGAGTGCCCTTAGGTTCAATGTGTTTGGTTTAGCAGTGCCTTGGGTATTAAAGTGCAGATCTTCGCTTCCTATCTATGACTGAATCGTTCTCAGCTTTCTAAATAAGGCTTAAGACTAAAAGTGCTTTGCCTTGTTCTGTTGCCTTCTCTGAGAGATTTGGAATGATCAGAACATAATCATTCATGGGAAGAGCGACAAAACTCAATTCCTAATTACGCATTTCACTGAAGATTATTGTTATGAGTTCTTGTCAGATGTGCAACCTAATCACACTGTCTCCTTTAGTTAGAAAGCACCAGCCCCAGGAAAGGTTAAGATGAATGTTGATGCTGCTTATTCTCCAACGTTTAAAGATGCAAGCTTGGGTTTTGTGATGCGCAATCAAGATGGCATTGTGCTGTTATTAGGTGGCAAAAGGGTTCAGATGGTGCAGGAGGTAGCCTTTGTGGAGGCTATGGTAATTTTCTTTGGGCTCTCGGCTACTCGTGATTGTGGCTTCTCGTCTATGGAAGTGGAATTAGATGCTTTGGTAGTGATCAATGCCATTCTAAATCCTTCTCAATATTTGGGTCCTCTTAAAACTATTATTGATGATATAGTTTATTTGCATAGTAGTTTCCTTTCTATTTCTTTTAGTTTTGCTTGTAGGAGTTGTATTAATGTTGCCCACTTCATTGCTCATTAGGCTAAGACTTTAGATGGGTATTCTATTCTTGTGGAGGATATTCCTTCGCTGGAAGAACCGCTTGTCCTTACTAATGTAGTCGTTGCTTGCTCTTCTTAATGATATCTTTCTCCTTTCAAAAAAAAAAAAAAAACTTGTCGCTAATTTCTTATTTGTGTGAATTTGCTTGAGTTCCAATATAATTATTAACTTTTTAGAAATGAGGTTAAAATACATAATTTGAATAACTAGCCGACCTTCAAACAAAAATAGTCATTAAACCATATCACATAATAAAAAAAAATTAAGTTTAAATATTAAATGTAAACGATAATTCAAATATTCAAATAAAAATTAAATCAGTAAATCATCATAACAAAAATCACCAAAAAAATTCACGAGTAATTTTATTATAAAATAAAAAAAAAATTTAATTATTAATTTTTCACTTTCATCCTTTTTTTGAATGAAATTATTGATTCTAATGCCGTATGATGCCTCCTCTACTGAAGGTTGCCATGCATCTGCCATTCAAGGTACTGAACATGTCAGTCATGCATCCCTCTGCGCAAGCCAATTCCATCTGCAACAGAAGGTCCTGCTCCTAAAGAGAATGTAAATAATGGTAAATTGTCATATGAGAAAGCTCTAAAAGTGGCTTCTCTCTCCACAGCAGCGGTCATTGATTCCATTCCTTCTATGCAAGGTTCTTTTCATGCAGTTTACATTAACCCGAATATTTATGGAAAAGACTTGTTCTCTGTCAACATAGTTTGATTGCCAAAATGGTTTTTAGTAATGGTGATGCACCATGGACTCTTCCAAAATTGAAGGAAAAACTCTTTGCAGCGTCGAGCTTAAAAGCTCAATGGAGATTAATCTCTCTGGGTAGAGGTTTCTCTATCATGTTTTGCTACAAAGTGCTCAGGATAAAGATCACGTCTGGGGAAGAGGTGCTCTATTGCTGAAACTTGGTTTATCGAGGTTGCAACGATGGTATTCGTGGTTTGATCCTTTCAAAGAAAAAACATTTACCACTCATGTTTGGACTAGGTTTTATCGGTTACCTTGGGAATTATGGGATCCTCAAATATTGAAAGATATCGCTAAGAATATTAGCATCCCCCTTAGGATTGATGGAGCCACCAAGGGGATTTGGAGCATTTTGCTAGAGTTCTCATTGATATGATATCTCTATTCTGTTGAAGTATCAGCTCCTGTTTGATTGTGAGGGTGCCAATATGGAGATTAGCATTTCAGATGAGAACATTTCGTCTTTCTATAAAACTTATCAGTCAATTAGCTATAAATCTGCAAGCTGCCTCATTAATATTCCTAAGATTTTACGAAAACATTAGTTGACACCTATGTGAAACTTGATAGAGAAGTCTCAAGGGGACAATCACGAGTTAGAAAAGAATGGCAAAGAAAGGACTGTGGTTCTATACCAGTATCTAAATATTTAAATCAAATCTGACAAGACACTTATAAGGATAAAACACCTGATAATCCAGTAAAAACTCATAAAATGACATGAGGCAAGATATTTTTGTTGTTCTTCTAGTTAATGATGAGTAACATATTCATGAGAGACATGCCTATGTCCCTTTACAACATGAAAGTGTACTCTTTGCCCCTATTTATACTACAACGCTTGCTAGTTAGGGTCTATAATTTTATGATTTATGTTCACATTAGTGTCATATAAGTGGCTAAGTGCTATGGAACATGAAAACACATGAAAGGAATTGAAAAAGGGTTGTTCAGGCCTATGAACAAGGTGTTCATGGCAGTGAACATCAGGGCTGCATGCCCTAAGGCACTACTAAGCCTTCAGACTGTGACAATGAATGTCACACTCGTGAAGTCCTAGGTATAAATACTTAACTCGTCTTCTCGATAAAAAAACACACGAGAAACGCACCTTAAAACCCTAGCTGCCACTCCATACATACTAGAGCCTTATTATGCTCATTTCCCCTCACTTCCCTAGCCTAAAAATAAAGAGAATTTTGTTAGAACAAAGATTTAAACTTGAAAATCAAGGATTAAGCTTTGGATTTCGAATTTCTGAAGTGAATAGTAAATGAGGCCAATACCCTCTAACTCTCGTCTTTGATTTCACTTAATAAAATAAGATTTCGCGGGCTTCAACCCTCTGGAGGTCGTTAATGATTAAAACACAAATTGAGGGATCTTGAATAGGGTTTCAGATTTACAGTTAGGGTTTTTATTTGTTAGGTATAACCTTCGCATTAGCTCTATCATTAATGGTTTATGGTGATATTATCGTGTTAGGAGATGAAGGGAATGATGGTGAAGCCATCAACACGTGAAGGAGAGCTAGCATTAGGTTTTACGACTTCTAAATTTTAGGTTTGTACATATACACATAGTGATTCAATCCTTTTTACATGCTCTTTGTATATGATATGATTAAAGTGAAAATTTGTATCAAATCTTGATTGTTGGCATGTTGGTAAGTTGATAAAAGTGAATTCATGGCTTATTGATGATGTTGATATTGTCACGGTCAAGGATAAATGATATATTGGATTTTGTGCATATTGGTCATAGAAAAAGATTATGAACTTAGAAATGTAATTGAAAATGGTGTTGAATTGTGATAATGGCATGACTAAGTACTTAGATATGGTTTAATGATGTTATGACATGAAATTTCATGAATTTAAGGTTGGATGTTGGCATGTATTTGGAATTGGATGGTAATGAACATGTTCTTGCATGTTTTGAGGAGTGTTAATAGATTAGGTGGCATTTGGACCATCATATGTATGGCCTGAAACAAGCTCCTAGGCAGTGGTATAAGAAGTTTGATTCTTTTATGGTGAATCAAGGGTACACTAGAACAATTGCAGATCATTATGTATATTTTAGATTATTCCCAAATGTAAAGTTCGTTATCCTCTTACTTTATGTAGATGATATGTTGATAGTAGGGCAAGATCCTAAAGTGATTAGCGGTTTGAAAAATGAGCTTTTCAAGTCCTTTGACATGAAAGATCTAGGCCACGCGAAATAAATTCTAGGCATGCAGATTATTCTTGACATAAATGCTAGGAAGTTATAGTTATCATAAGAAAAATATGTTGATCGGGTTCTAGCATATTTAATATGAAGAGTGCTAAGCTAGTTAGCACACATTTAGCTAATCATTTCAAGCTTAGCAAAAGATCTTATCCTTCTACACAAGAAGAAAAGGAAGCAATGGTAGCTATTCCTTACTCCTCTGCAGTTGGGAGTTTGATGTATGTTATGGTTTGTACTCGACCAGATATTGCTTATGCAGTTGGTGTAGTTAGCAAGTTTTTCTCTGATCCAGGTATGGAGCATTGGAAAATTGTTTAGTGGATCATTAGATACTTGAAAGGTAGTTGTAAAATGTACTTGTATTTTGGTAGCTCAAAACTAATTTTGGAGAGATATATAGATATAGATATGGTAGGTGACCTTGATAGTAGAAAGTCAACTTTAGGGTATATGTTTGCTTTTGTAGGGGGAGCTATATCATGGCAATCTAAATTGCAGAAGTGTGTTGCTTTATCTACAACTGAAGCCGAGTATATTGCGGCAATAGAAGCTGGCAATGAATTACATTGGTTGAAAATATTTCTCTCTAAATTGGGTTTGAAGCAGAATGAATATGTAGTTAACTGTGACAGTCAGAGTGTTTTGGATTTGAGCAAGAATGGTACCTATCATTGTTGCACTAAGCACATTGATGTTAGGTATCTTGGTTACGTGATGTGGTGAACAACAAAGAGATTTTGTTAGAAAAGATCCACACTGATAAAAATCCAGTTGACATGTTGACTAAAGCGGTGATTCAAGACAAACATCAGTTTTGCATCAAAATGGTAGGACTAATGTAACACCTTATACCTATGGATATCACTTATACTTATATCATGTTGTCGTATATTGCATATAATGGAACATACTCCTGTTTATAATGAGGGATTTTTTTT
>CATIWF010133492.1:0-19108 GCA_949630135.1 Balakata baccata
TTTTATAAGTCTACCTATTTTCGCAGTAGCATAATTTTCATCCCTTCACTAAAATAGAATGGTGAAATCCCATCAATTGGGATGTTATAACATTTCCAAAGTAGGAGAAGATCACATATAAAATTTCCCAAGTAGGAAAAGATCAACATAGTCCACATGAACTATCTGCTGTACCACACCCTGCAGCTTCTGTTTATGCGGGGGATTTTATTCCATTGTATTTTATTTATGTTTACACATTATCACACGTTTCCCCTATTATTGAATTCAAAGCTGAGCAGAGTTGTTAGCAATGGCGCCAGCCTCATTGAGAAGTGTCAAGAGCTCACCTTTTTGGTACTTCTCCAGCGTTGCTGCAAAGAAAAGAAGCAAATAAGAAATGCAATCTTTATTGAATTCTGGTCTTGTATATAAACAATAACAATGAAAATAGAAGAGGAAAAGAGGGCACTTACTATCACAACCACCAATGTGTTTTCCACCGATAAACACATTTGGGACAGTCCTTAGTCCTGTCCAATGTGCTAAAGCTGATTGTATATCATCTCCATCACCTTAAGCAGAAATTCATATTTAAATTGATTAAAAGAAACAAAAATAATTGGGTGAAAGAAAAATTCTTGAAAAATACTTACTTTCCTCATCCAGTTCAATAACCTTATAACTTGCTCCTAATTGTGTCAGCAGCTGCTTCACTCTCTTGCAATAACCACAGTGGCTTTTGCTGCAAATATTAACATTAAAGTAGAAGTACAAAAGCATAAAGATTCCTCTGCTACCCTAACCCAAGGCTCTATTTTTATCCAATATTCATTTCCAAGATATTATTTTTTATCCAAAATTCAATAAGCCAAAGAAAACCCAAAAAGAAAAAGGAAAAAAAAAAAGCGAGCAATTGGAAAACCTGAAAACGACGACCGGAGCAGATGTGGCGATCTCCTTGGCCTTATTAAGAGCCATTTCATTTTTTTCTTTGGTCTTGTTAGAGGAACTCCAGAAGGAACCCATTTCGATCTGTGTGTTGTATTATTGTTTGAAAAACAAAGAGGGACAAAGGTAGCCGCAATGTGAGGAACAGATGTATTTGGTTCGATCGTCGGTGCCGCTGCTCGCAGTCCCAGAGAAAATAGGTGGCTCGTCCTTAGCCAGACACACAGCAGAAAAAGAGAGAAGGAAAGCGATCTTATGTTATCACAAGAGAATATCATATATGTTTAATAATTAATATCAATTCAATTTTTTTTTTTTGTTTATTTGGCATTTGTCTATATGTTATTAATATTTTGACTTCAATTAGTTTCTTGCAATTGCCCTTAACCATCTATATTGATGTTTAATTATCGATAACAAGAAGAATAAACCTACTAATTCCATGATCCCAGTACAAAGATATGCCGAGAATGTTCTGATCCTATGATCTTAATACGGAGACATGCAGAGGCCAGAAGAAAGAATCTACTGATCCCATGATCCCAGTACAAAGCTAGGGAACATATTGGGGATGTTTTGATCTCATGATCTCAATACGGAGACATGCTGAGACTAGAAGAAAGAATCTACCGATCCCATGATCCTCGTACAAAGCTAGGGAACATATTGGGGATGTTCTGATCTCGCCGTAGAGACAAGTTGAGAATGACCAGATCATCAAGTCACTGTTAGACAATCTCTTATCACGAAAGTCAATATCCTCATATAGTCACACGACTGATCTCCATAACTTGAAATCCATAGATCCTCATAAAGGAAAAAAGTACTACACAACTGTAGTACATTGAACAGAGCACCAAAGTGATAGACGATAAGCATTAAATGCGCGTGCAACTCAAGCACGACGCATGATGGCTTACGTAAACAGTAAGCTAAAAATTATAATTTGACAAAGTCGGCTCAAGTCATATTATGCTAGGAAATGACAAGACATATGAAAGATGAGAAGATTATAAAAATTCTAGATGATATGCTTATGAGATAGGTTAATTCAACACTTTTCTAACTACACTTTCTCATAAATTTTCTTTCTCTTATTGACTTAAGCATCAGAGTAGCTTTGTTAGAGCATTCCGGTCAGCCATCTTGTTTCAGCCTTGTAGGAACACAAAGCTAGGGAAGTAAGAAGTTATCATTGGTGCGGTGAGTTCTTGCAATGGCTAAGGATACCTCGGTAGGAGGAAAAAACACATACACCTTTGGAAAAACTCATCATTCCACCATTATCAGACCCCATAATACTCCCACATCTTCCCGAAACTTGAATACTATCATTGACAATGCCACCACCGAAACTGAGTCTAATCCTATCCTAGACATTTTTCGTGTTCTGCAACAGCTTACAGCCACTATCAATGATATGAAAACAAACATAGACACACTCAAAAGTCAAATACCAATCCCTTCCCAACACCACCAAGATGACCACGAGGAGGTTTCCACCTCCACACAAGACAGATCCTTCCCCAACATCCCTACCAACCAAACTCCCTAGATCATCCAAGAAACGTTTATTACAAAGGCTGACTTGTATCAGACAATGAAAAGTCTTATGAAGGAGTTCCACCCGCAGTCTGGAGATTTTGATAACTGCCTTAGGAACCTTATAAAATTAATTATGAAAATCATTAAAATGCATATATATTTTCTAGTTTACTACATAGTTCAACAAGAAAATTGGACAATTGAGCATATAAAACGAATAAAAAAAAAGTTAGTGCTTCCTTCCACAGCATGGTTGATCCGAGGCATGAAAGAGAAATAGGAAGAGAAACATTTTCTAAGCCAAAGCTAGGGGAATAAGATAACAAACTTGAAAAGGCAATGCCAAGTAGAAGTGATAGGCTTTATATTCAATTTAAAAGCCACAATCATCCTTCTAAAAATTCTCATGACACACATTTTATGATGAAAATGAATAAAAAAAAAATTAAAGACCACAATTAGCATTAGTGCAGCTTGAGAGTGTAATCAAGTCGATACAGTAAGAAGCTCGAACTCAGCTCGATTAAAAAACTCGAAATTCGAACTTGATTAAGCTTCTTTTTAATTGTTCGAAATTTGACTCGAAAAATATTCAAACTATTCGATATTGATTCGAACTTTATCGAGTCGAGCTCGAATATTTTGAATATTTTTTGAGTCGAATAGTTCAAATCAACTAAAGAATTTAATAAATTGTATATTCGGCTCGGCTCAAAACTGACTCGAGTTAACTAAACTCAATTAAGCTCGAATATATTAAAATACAAAGGGTATAAAAATAATTTAATAAATAATAATAAAAAAAAAGATACTCGATTAAGCTCGCAAAGTTCACGAGTCGAATATTATGATACTCAAGCTCCACTGGACAAACTATTCGATCTCGACTCAATTAACTCCAAGTCAAATTCGAGTATTTTACGAGTCGAGCTTAAGTAGCTCATGAGTAACTTGACTCATTTACACCCCTAGTGCTTCTATACCAAAAAAGAATTTGAATGAGAATAAAGAAAATCCAACACCAAGCAACTAGGAAATAATAACAATTTCAGCTAGTGAATCAGAACATAAAGGCATGTCTGCTATGATTTCTATCATTAGCACGAAGAAAAGCTCATTAAAAGTCAACATCGTAGCATATCAAGACCCTTATTTTGAGGATAGCCGTATTAAGTTCCACTCCAGAAAAGGGTTTATTTATGTTTTGATTCCTTAAAATAGTCGGAATCATACATTCTTGTTGTGAATTATTACTAATACAGAGAAAATAAAGCTGGAAATGAGAGATGATGCATGCCTAAAAAAGCATGACAATGCATCCCAAAATCAGTAACAATGCAAAGTTCCAAAATTTACTAAGGAGATGCTTTGTTGCACTGACTCAGAGTCATATAACATTATTGTTTTTTGGTATCCATACCCGCAGAAGTTGGTCATAAAAGGAGCAAGTAGCAACCGTAGTGTTTCTCTGCTCATCCTCAAACAATTTCTTCCTTTGCCAATCTGCTCCATAAGCAAGTGAGCCGTGTTTAGTATAAGTTTCAATCACTTGACCTTTGTCTTCTTCAATCTTTACAACTGCAAACCCATTGTGCATACAAGCAGCTATGACAAGACCAGGAACATATGGATGATACTTGAGCCTCCAAACTCCTCCCCCTAAATGAATTGAAGTCTCATTTACTGGTTTTGAGATTGATCTTACATCCCAAACCCTTAGATGCTCATCGTAACTACCAGTGAGTAAAGTATTAGGATCACTAGGGCACTTTGCAATGCAACAAACACCCATCTTATGAATCTTTGAATTTTGAAATACCATATTCACAGGACTATCCCGCAAATCCCAACAACGGAATTTGCAGTCATCTGAACCAGTATATACCAGTTGTGATTGGTGCATGTCAAAGGAAGCAGCCCACAGCTCAAAATCATGTGCTTTCCATTGTTGAATTACATCCAATTGGTACTCAGAGAAGGAGACAACTGAGACAGAACCATCTGAAAGTCCCACTGCGATAGATGTAACTGATGGGTTCCAATCCAAGCAGAGGCACATAGAGGAGCCGATCTTTTCTCCAGTTATATCTCTAAGAAAGCCCCCTGCACCAATATTAATTAAAGCTACCAAAAAGTAAACAAACAAAGCACAAGTAATCGAAACTTCAGAAACAGAATCTGTATTTACAGATGAATACTGTAAGTATGATTAAAGAAAAACTAAAACTGAATATCAATAGCTTTACCATTCTAATCAAGTATAAAACTGGCTTCATAATTCATTTATTTTTGGAAAATATAACTGCATATCTTAACATTTCAGAAAACCCATCTTTAAAAAAAACCATTTCTGAAAACCCAAAAAGAGCATCATTCACATATCAAAGGTTTTCATATTCACTTACCTTTTTCTCCATCGGAAGAGCACTCCAACCCATGAATTCTCAAGCATCCGTCCGCATCAGCTTGAGCAAGCAATGGCCTATCCACATTACCACCAACGGGATTCCACTTAATATCGAAAATCCCAGCAGTTTCCACACGATGAAGCAACTCGACCCGGCCCATATCAGCATCAACATCAAAGAGGGAAATGCTACCACATCGTTTCGGTCGATCGCCCTCTTGCAGCGAGTAGGTTGCAGCTGCTAGAATATGGTGAGACAAGTCATGTGGACAGAATTCGACTGCATCTGCGTTGCCGTCCAGATAGCAGTGAGCCACTTCCATAGCCTGGCAAAATCAAAACCATGAAGCGCTTTGTGCCGTGAAGTTCGTCTACCAAATGGTTAAGACATTTTATCGAACAGATTGTTGACCACAATATACTTCATATTAATTGGAGAACAAAGAAACGCGCCGAAGGAAGGAGTTGGAGCAGTGAAAATAATTGCTTACCGTTTTGTGAGTGGACTGTTTGACCAGATTGAGGCCAAATACAATCAACACAACAGCCTCCTATTTTATCCATTAACTAAACTCAGAGACTTTACTCCTTTTAATAGTTTTATATCTCTTTTTTATCCGTCTCAATTTTTAAAATTTATTTTTTATATCTTTAGATTTAAGAGCAATTCTAAATAATATTTTATTATTTTTTTTTCTTATTTTTTCTTATTTTTTATATCTTAGTCTTTTTTTTTATTTTTTATTCTTTTTTTATTTTTTTTCTAATTAATAAAATTAAAAATAGAGAGTGAAATAAATAATATTGTTGGCGTGCATACAATTGTCAAGACAAACTAAAATAGAGAGTAAATTTTTTATAATATAATAAAAAATGAGATAGAAAGTATTGTTGGAGATACTTTTAATATGAAATAGACTGAATTTATATAAATAAATGAATAAAATATCTCTATTTATATTATATTTGATTTATATAGAATGGATATATATTAAAATTTCATAATTATTTTTTCCTTTTCTATTCTTTTCTATTGTTGTTTTTGGAAAGATAGCTTATTCGGATTCAATTGCTACTTCATACTCTATTTTTTTAATATGAAAAAATGATATTTTTATAATTATTAGTACTAATTTTATGATACATAATAATATAGTACTTGATATGAAAATGTTATGTATATTTTTAGTGCTAATATGGAAATATCAATTATAATTTTATTGTCGACGTAGAATTTATATATTACTAATTGTATTGAGTAAATTGATGGAAATAGTTTAGGCACCGTTTAGATCGATAGAATTTAAAATTCACGAATTTCATAAAATTAACGAATTTTAAATCAATTGATTATAAAATTTATAGATTCTGATAATTATATTATTTGGTATAACTATAAAATCTACGGATTAATGATGTAATTTCTCTTATAATTATGTTTGGTTCAATGATCATAATTCATGAATTTAACAATTAATTTTCAATTTTATCATTTATTAAATATTGATAATTTATTATTAATTAAGCATATATAATCAATTTCACTATATACTTAAAAAATTAAAAAATAAAATTAATTATTTTAAAAGTTGAAAAATAAAAAAATAAAGTTATTATATGTTGTAATATTTAATTATATTGTTAAAAAATATTTTTATTAATAATAATAATAATAAAGCAATTATTTGAACTTAAAAGAAAATTGATTTTTACTTTTTTACAATTAAGGAAATTTTGGAATATTATTAATTTATTAGGGATAATTTTTGAATAAAAAAAATATGATTGTGCATTTGTATGATTGCACAGAAAAATTTCAATGTCTATGTGTACCACTAAACTAAAAATGATTTAACGTAAGTTTTTTTCACACAGGTTCAGGAGCTTGTAGATTGTAAATAGTTGAAGTTGAATAGAGAAGCTTAAGCCCATATCAAGAGAAGATAATTGTAACCTGGTTTGTGAGTCTAATCTATTGTACTATGACTTGATTTTGAAAAAGTGTTAAACATGAAACTTGTAAATTTATGTGTTATATTTGTGGCTATATAAATAATTTTGCAAGATTTAGTCTATAGAAATAATAATAATAATAATAATAATAATAATAATAAAGCAATTATTTGAACTTAAAAGAAAATTGATTTTTACTTTTTTACAATTAAGGAAATTTTGGAATATTATTAATTTATTAGAGATAATCTTTGAATAAAAAAAATATGGTTGTGCATTTGTATGATTGCACAGAAAAATTTCAATATCTATGTGTACCACTAAACTAAAAATGACTTAACGTGAGTTTTTTTCACATAGGTTCAGGAGCTTGTAGATTGTAAATAATTGAAGTTGAATAGAGAAGCTTAAGCCCACATCAAGAAAAGATAATTGTAACCTGATTTGTGAGTCTAATCTATTGTACTGTGACTTGATTTTGGAAAAGTGTTAAACATGAAACTTGTAGATTTATGTGTTATATTTGTGGCTATATAAATAATTTTGTAAGATTTAGTCTATAGAAATATATATGAGTAATTGATTGAGATTGGTTCTTAGAGGAGTATCAATAGGATATCCTACAGTTGTTAGCTTATTTTGATTAGTTTAAGGGCCAAATTGATGAAAGCTCAAAACATGAAAGTTGTAGCCCTATGTATGCTCTAGTTGTCCACTAGATTCAGTACCAAAAATACTACTAGTAGCAAAACAATCATTAGAATCATTAGGATTAACCTCTTTCGGCTCAATGCATTCACGAGCAAAATGTCTCATCTTTCTACAAGTGTAACAAGCCATCTTTAACTTGTCTTTCTTGCCACCCTTTTTTCCTCTTCTTTCCTTGTCGCTCTTCTTTGCCTTTTTAGGCACTGGTTCAGCAATTTTCCTGTTAGGCTTCTTTCTCTTTTTCTTCCCATTAGATTCAGCTTCAACTCCTGTTAAATTGACTACGTCACACTTTAATTCAAGTGATGTTAGATCTTATTACTGACATTCATTACTCTGTTAGACATGTCACCAGAGACCATATTTATGACATTTCAAATCTGGTCAGAGATTCGTGAGTAATGATCTCAACATGAGGCCGTGAGTATACACTTACTCTATCAGGAGCGGTGAATCATCTGTTGGCTATTCAATTACTTTCGAATACCTCAATTTGGGCAGTTTATCAATGTTTTCATTGAAATTTAAGTTTTATTTATCTCTTAACCTTTTATTTATTTTGATAAGTTGCCATAGCCATGGTGAAATATTATTTTTAAAGGAAGCATATTTTATTCATCATGCATTGTAATCCTTCTCTATATAGTTGGGGAGGTATTCCTATATTATATAGAGGGAAGGCTACCAATGCCTAGGTGAGTAAGGCTGCTAGTAGTAGCCTAGGTGTACTTGCCAGTAGCTACCTCAGCACATAGGGCCAGTTGCAGCTGCTGGACGCGTGGGCCTACCAGTGGCATGTAGGGCTAGCCTGCTTTTCAGTAGCCACTGCATGCAGGGTTGGCTGCTTCTACTATCTAGGTGTGCGGTCCTGCCAGCAGCAGCCTGGGCGTGTAAAGTTAGCCCACCAGCAACAACCTCAGCTCGCAGCGCTAGTGACTGGTGTTGGTATAACAATCTCTTGCCCCACTCTAGAATCTTGATAAGAAGTTGTATTTTTGAATTTGAAGGACTGAGACAAATATCTTCCTTTGATGGAGTCTGCATACAACAACAGTAATTAATCCAACATTCAGAAGGCCCCATATAAGGCACTATATGGAAGGAAGTGTCGAACACCCTTATGTTGGACATAACTTAGCGAAAGGAAGCTAGTGAGGCCAGATTTAGTGTAAGAGATGGAAGAGAAAATGAGAATTATTCGAAAAAGGTTGTTTAATATGACAGACTAAAAAACGTCTAAAAAGTGCATACCGTTTCAACGACAGACGCAAATATCTCAATAAAAATCTTCCCTACTAGCCACGCTTCATATTCTCCAAACATTTTTAAACTCATTTCAATTGCTACACATGCAACACCAGCCGATAATGCAATGGAAGACTTTTTTCCTTTTTGTTTCAGTTATCTCATTGGTTGCATGAGGAGTTTCTTCCTCTCCATTGTTTTCTTCATCTTCTACTTCTTTAGGTGCATGAGTATGCATTGTTCAATTTATATATATATATATATAAATGGCTGAAAATGTTGCATGTTTCCTCCATTGATGCGTTTGTTTGTAACAGGTTTTCCACTATAATTGTCTTCATTCTTCATCATCTTCTTATAGGCTTGCACACAGATATATTTAGTTTTTTTAATTTTTTTTAGCTATGGCCGAAAATGAGTATTGCATGTTTCTATTAATACTTTTATTTCTTGTACTAAATAAAATGGCCAAAAATTAATAATTTATTATTGTATAAATATATAGTCTCATCATATAAATATAATTTTAATTGTAAAATTAAAATGACCAAAAATTAATAATTTATTATTGTATAAATATAATTTTAATTGCCCAAAAATTGATAATTTATTTTATATATACATATATATATAATTTTAATATAGTTGATAGTTATTTCTTCAATATTTAATATTGTTCATAGATTTTTTATCAAATACACCCAAATTTGTTCTATAACACTCATTGATAAAATTCATATATTTTTAACTTTTCTATATAGGAGGTGGAAAATCAAATTTTTCGAAATTTTTTTAAAATTTATAAACTTAAGAATTAAATAATAAATTTCACATAAATTTATAAATTATTCAAAATTATTCATTTAAAATCACTCAATCCAAATATAACCTTATAATTAAGTTACAAATTGAAGTTAAAATAGTATTTGATCATAAACTTTAAAATTGAATTGCCGTTAGCATAATTTACGTAACGATTTATGACAAAATTATTTGTATTTTTTAATTGGGTGCTCAAAAAAAATTGCTGCTGTAATACTCAATAAAAAGTCAAAAATCTGACGCATACAATTTTTTTTTTAAAATTGACTTTCAACAGCTCATTCTTGGGAACACAGCTGCCTGCAAATATTATCAACCATAGTCAAAAACCGATCGCCCTATCTCTTCAAATGGCGTCACCGTCAGAGCACAGGGCCACCATAATCGACGGTAAGGCCATTGCGCAGACCATCCGATCTGAAATCGCCGGTGAAGTCCGTCAACTCTCTGAGAAATACGGCAAGGTCCTACTAATTTCTCTCTTGGGACGTTTAGCCCCTTAGAAGTAGAAATTTCTCCTAGTTCATCCCCCTTTAGCCTTTCTTCGCTTCACTGTTCAATTCGAGCGCATATAACTGTTCTCTTCCTTTACTTCTATCTTTTTTTTTTTTTTTCGTTTATTTGAAATTAATAGACAATATGCTGTTGAGCTGTTCATAGTTAAAAATGTCGCATCCAACTTTGCAGAAATGTTAAATTTCAATTACATATAATTTCATCTAAGTCTAGTCTACCTTGTGTCCATTAGTTACATTCACAGAGCTTTAGATTCCAAATTATCTTGTGCATAAATTTATCAATTGAATTAGCAGTGTTTTTGTTGTCTTTATCGAAGAGAAGACTCAAGGTCATAATATGCAGTATTTATTTTTTCTTTTGGCTAAGTTCAATGTAGCCTGAGGAGCAAGATTCTAATGTTATACCTTTCCCCGGAAAATAAATAAAAAGATGCTACACTGAGTTGATTTTGATTGAGCCTCGCCCTAAATTAGGTTGCGTTTTAAATGGATGATCAATTTGCAAAACTGCATCTGTATATTAGAACTATGGAATGGATTAGCTCAAGTGCTTGATCCTGCTTTGTTATTCTGCTGCTCTGTATCTGTTAAAGTAAATAGCTTTAAGCATGCTGGCTTCTATAATATGTACCTAATTGATTGAGTATGTTGGACAAAATTTCAATGCGAAACTGATTTTAACACTTTTTCATCCTTTGATCTGCTTAGGTTCCAGGATTGGCTGTTGTCATTGTAGGAAACAGAAAGGATTCTCAAAGCTACGTAAGCATGAAAAGAAAAGCCTGTGCTGAAGTTGGGATAAAATCAGTTGACATAGACCTCCCAGAACAAATATCTGAATCTGAACTGATAAGCAAGGTTCACGAGCTAAATGCAAATCCTGATGTACATGGTTGGTTGGTTGCTAATTGTGTACACATATTTATTTTGACACCAGATATCTCTTATCTCTTTCACTTATTTTTTTTTATCTTATTGTTGTGCTGATAACTGCAAGCCACACACGGCACACCTATTTTGCACTAACTGTAGGAAGAAATCACCATCCTCAATCTTGTAATTACTACTTTCATACATGTGAGGAATACAGTTTGACACTCTAAGCAGAGTCCACATTTTATAATCTGTGCAAAATCATGAAGAAACTTGGAGTTTCTTGCAAATACATTTTCTGATATCTGATGAACTTAAACCATTTGTTTGTTCCAACAAATTGTAAGAACTCATACAATGTCGACCAAGGCAGTTGCAAGCAAGCAAAACTAGCTTCTGCATGTCACATGTTATCCCTTTGATAATTCAGATTTTTATAAATACAATTCTTTGGTCATATTGACAGGAATATTGGTTCAGCTTCCGTTGCCAAAGCATATTAATGAAGAGAAGGTCTTAAGTGAAATTAGCATTGAAAAAGATGTGGATGGTTTTCATCCTCTGAACATCGGCAAGCTTGCTATGAAAGGCAGAGAACCTCTTTTTCTTCCCTGTACCCCTAAGGCAATGTAGTTGATCCCAAAATGCTTTTGTTTTATTTTATTTAACAGTTCTCTTTAAAATGTCTACATTGAGATCAATAAAGGATGTGGATGATATTAACTGAGAAATTTGTATATTTTCTAAGCAGCAATTTTTGTTTGTTTCTCAACAGGGTTGTCTTGAACTTCTGTCACGGAGTGGCATAAGTATAAAGGGGAAAAAAGCAGCTGTTGTAGGACGTAGCAACATAGTTGGATTGCCAGTGTCTTTGCTGCTTCTGAAAGCAGATGCAACTGTTACCATAGTTCATTCTCGTTCTGAAGATCAAGAAAGTATCATTCGTGAAGCTGACATCATTATTGCTGCAGCAGGGCAAGCAATGATGGTAACTAGAGATAACTCATCTTGCTTAGTTGCTATTATACCATCAGATAAATGATTTTCTCTTGCACATGTTCCTTTGCATATAATTTGAAACAAATTGCCACTGTTTCTTCCGAGTGTTGATCAATATGCCTCTTACATTAAAGGAGACATATTTGCTTCTAACTAATGGCTTTTTATGGATTGGAATAAATTCATTGACCTTGATGTTCGAAACTTATTTAAATGCCATTCATTTTCTTAATTTTCAGATCAAGGGCAGTTGGATTAAACCTGGTGCTGCAGTAATTGATGTTGGAACAAATGCTATCGATGATCCAACTAAGAAGTCGGGCTATAGGCTAGTTGGAGATGTAGATTTCAAGGAAGCATGTAAAGTAGCTGGATGGATTACTCCTGTTCCAGGCGGTGTGGGTCCCATGACTGTTGCAATGCTACTCAAGAACACCTTGGATGGTGCAAAGCGTGAATTTGTGCATTGATACTCTATAATTTTTCTCTGATGAACATATTCTTCTCCTTTTCTCATAAGCCTTGTCTTCTTTCTCTTCAATCTTCATAATTGGGTCTTAGCACATTCTGACCCTTCGTTTTGCAGGATAACATGTTTATGTAAGTTCGCTGGATGCCATTGCTTCAATGGTTTTTACTCTCTCTTGTCATTGTTAGATTTTGTTGATATTTTCTAGATTTGCATCAAATGTGTTTGGAAAATAGGGATGCTGGCTGCTTTGCTTGTCCTTCGATTATAATCATACGAAGTGAAAGGTGAGAACGGCATTAGTAGAAGTGAAATTTTTGTGGAACTGCAAATTGATATAAGCTTTTGTCAGTTAGTTTGTTTACTTAAGCCTGCCTGAATCAAGTGGGAACACGGAGAGCAAGATTTTGACAAACTGTATTAATAAATGCTTACAAGAAAGGGTTAAACTTTATCTAGCTAAGTGTAATTGTTGATTTTTATCATTTAGGTTCTTTCACCGGTTTTTTGTCCACTTTACATATAATCAAAGGTTTTGGGGGTGTTAGGGTTTTGCTTTTAGTTTCGGATTTTGTACATTCTTTTTAAAAGAACTTCTTGCTGATGCCTAATGATGAAATCCCTACCACTTTAATTATCTGTATTTTTTTTTTCTTTAATGGAGTCTCGAACTCGATACTTGTTAGGAGTTGTGTTTCATGTACCACTATAACACTATGTCATGAGCTATCTGTATGCTAATTTAAGTCTTCATGTGCGTTTGATGGTATATTATTGCTGAAGAATTGATTTGTTGATGCAAGAATTCCTATTTTGAATACACACATAGGACCTGCAATTTTTATGTTTTGAATTTCTTTTAATTCGACTTCTAAGATGATCAAAACAAACAAACACTGCAGGGTATCCTTATGAGGTTTGAATCTGAATCAGTCTCGCTCAAATGAAAAATTGTTATCATGTACACCAAATTCAATAAAACTCTTTTAAAAGTATATATAGAAGACATAAATTAACAAGTTTTATGTTTGATACTTCTCTAAATTTGGTTTCTATAGCTATCAAAATTGGAGTACAAATTATTGCTTTAATACAACTCTAACAGTTCTAAATAATACAAGAATAATAAAGAAAATATTACTTACCAAGAATAAATTTATTTTAAATTGATTTTTATGCAAATCTTGAGTGTAAGATTGAAAAAAAAAAAGGTTGTTGGGTGGGAGGAAAAAGAAGAAATGAGATGAAAGACCTGTTTGGAATTGATTTTTGACAAAACCGTTTTTTTAAAAAAAATTTATATTTTTAATTTTTTATGAGTTTTGAGTAGAAGTAGATAAAAATATATTTTTTTTCAAAAGCAGATTTGGAAAAAATATTTTATAAAAAATTTTAAAAAATAGTTCATTAAATAAAAAAAAATTCAAATATAGTTCATTAAATAAAAAAAATTCAAATTTTACTTATTTCAAACACCTTATAATTACGAAAAAGCCAACTTTTAAAAGTCAACAAAACTAAACCACCCCCCTAAGCCATCTTAATCATGTCCACTAGATTTTTCTCTTTTTTTTTTTTTTTCTGTCCACCTTTCTTTTATTTAATTTTTTATTATTTTTCTTTCTAATTTTATTTTTATGAAATTTTATTTATAATGTCTTTTATATGGGTTATGTGTATATCATTGTTTCTTATAATAACATATGGATATTAGATACTGCATATATGTCTCACATATACTAGATATGTAAGACAAAAAAACAATAAAAAGCTTAAGAAAAGAAATTTAAAACTGTACACATTAGTTATATAGCAACAATTGCTGTAATGACTATAGATGCTTAAGTTTCAATACTCTCTAGTAAGCTTGTTTAAAGTTTTAAATAATTTCAATTCTGTTTTAGTTTATGAACAATTTTTGCCATAAAGAAAAGAAAAAAAAGGCATAGAACGGCAAATCAAATTTTGGTGCAGCGGTTGTTTTAATATTGTTATAGGCTCATTTAGCGATACACTTGTTTTGACTGTTGAGGGCTGTCTTGTACAGCTCCATTGCTACGAGGCTATTACTGAACACTGAGCAAGAGAACTCAAGATGGAAAGTTGTGTTGGTTTTGTTAGTTGCCTTGCCTTGTTTTTAAAATTTGATCGGTTCAATCGTCAGATTAATACTCTGGTCCAGTTCAATCTTAAAAAACTCCTTTCTGTCAACTACATAGTTAGCCAATTAATCGATTAATCTGGTTTGGTTTGAGTGGTCCACTCTATTTTTTCTTAGGTTTCAGTATAATTTTTCATCAAAAAGAGAAAGAAATGTAATGGAGACATTACTAATTTAATTGGAGCTAAAATTTGTATAACTTGACCTTGTAAATTTCTCGAATTTTATGTAAAAAATTTGCAAAAAAGAAAAAGAAAAAATAAATAATAGCAGCTGAATAATCATTTTTATTATTTGAAAATTGAAAATAACTTTTTTTTTCCCTAATTAATAGAAGGCTTGTCAATGTTATTAAAACTAGATTGGACTGATCGATCGAACCAGAAAATTTGAAAATTGGTTACAGATCTAGTCTAAATAGGAGAAAAATAAAACCAGATTGAACCGGCATATTGGCCAAACCGGACAGAACCCGGTTACCTGAAGACCTAAGATAGGACCACATGGTTTATTGTTCGGGCTAATTTGATAAAAGTTACCAAATTTTACACAAAATTTTTTTAATTATTGTAAATTGATACTAAATATTTCATAAATATTATAATTTGATACCGATTTTTAATTTTCGGTCAAAATATAATATGACATGTTACGTCACTCTATTATTTATGTCACATTTATTATCTTATAAAAATACACGCAAAATAACAAAATTTCTAAAAATTAAATAAAAATTAATTTTAACAATGCCATTTATTTTTTTTAATATTTGAAAGCGTAGCATCTTTTAGTATATTTTTGTAAAAAAATAAATTTAATGTGAATAATAGAATAATATGATATGTTATGTATTTTTTTAATACAGAAAATAAAAAATTAGTATTATATTGTAATATTTATAAAATATTTCGAACTAATTTATAATAATTAAAAAGTCGGTTGTAACAAATTATAATTGTGCTATTATCCTTTATTGTTCCACGTTGCAAGTTCTAATTTCGATTTCCCCTTTTTTTCTTTGCTAAATCTGTTAGGGCAAAAATTGATCAGAGACTCAGTTTCTTTGCAGCTCCACAAAATTAGGGTATCTTCATAGCATTTGAAGCTTCAAAAGTTCCAAGACTTCCTCGCTGCACTGTGGCTCTACTCATTTCGTCTCCTTGAAGTGCAAGCACTGCTCTGAGTTCTAATTGCCTAAGGCATGGCCTTTGCTTTCATTTTTTTAATGTGAAAAAATTTTGCTGTTATATGAGTTAAATTTAGTTGCTTTCTTTTCTTTTTAATGTGTCAATGTGATATATTACTTCATTTACTTCCTTATTTGTTCGCTATACTCAATTATTGCATTGTTAACTCTTGATTCTTCGTTTCTTTCCAATTATCACTCTTAAAGTTTGATGCAATTGATGCATGATTGTTTCTGACTATTTCGTCCTTCATCTGTGCTGTAAAAAGCCACAAAATCTTAGTAGTTTTCATATAACGACTTCGCAACATATTGGGTGGGGGAAATTTACGATGTTAATAATGTGGCACCATGTTTTAATGAAATATGGTACTTTTGCGATGCATATTGTCTTAACTTGCATTCTGCCATAATGTGTCAGGATTAGTGTTTCCAGAAGATGGGTATCTTTCTCTTGCATGAATAACTTAGGAAGGTCTTATTAGTAGTCCCCTCCTACTAACCAGTCAATCGATCATCTTTTCTTTGGGGAACAGAGTTTGGAAATCCATGTTAATAAAATGTCAAAAGCTGCACACTATGACGCAGGAAGGCTTCTGATACTACTCATTTTATTATAAGACACTGCAATGGGGACTATGTATTCATAGTAAAATGAACTGGTTATTTTGCAAAAAAATGCAGTTACCTAGTAGTTATGCCTAATGGTATTAACGTCAGTGCCTTGTAATGATCTCCGCTATGCAGGGAATGATTAATGCTCTTTTCTAAGGATTTAAATAGTCAATCTATTTTACATGCAATAGTTGTTTGTGGTTTAATTGTCAATTTGACGTATGTTATGTGCAGGAGTTGCTGGAAAGCGCTCCTATGCTGTAAGAATTCACAAGTTTGAGAGATATTATATTCTTGTAAGATGAAGAAAGGACTCATAGTTGCTTTTTATCTCTCTCATAAATTGCTCTATGGAGAGAGAATTTTAATTAGAAAACGGGTTTTCGAAGTGGGTTCTTATTTTTGTACAATAATCATATAGGCTTGAAATAATATTTTTATAAATATTTTATATTTATAAAAAAACTTCAAAAAACTGGTTGAACTCTTAACTGTTCCAATTTTGAGAATATTGGGGTCTATGATACTTAATTAGTGTTGAATCTTTTATAAACCAAATTTATTGACAATTCATGCCATATCAACTATTCATTATAAAAAAAACTATTGATTTATTTGTTTGGTAGCAAAGTGCAAGTAAAAAATGGATGCATGATCTTAGATGTTGGATAAAAAGACCATAGGCTGCAATCTTTGAAATTGTAATAGCACATGTTCTTTATTTTTAATTTTCCTCACTACAAAATTTCAAAAGGCTTGGCACCTTTGGTGTTATTCTTTTATAAAATGTTGCTTTTTCATACATGCATTGTGTTTTAAGTACTAATTTTTTGTGCCTTTGTTCATTATTTTCATTAGAATGTAGTATAATAATCTTTACTAAGCAACTTAATGGATATGTTTCACTTATGCAGTGTTAATGTACTTGGCAAAATTGAAATGAAAGCTGTTAAATTAGAGGGTGGCCAACAAAATAGAAATGTTGAGACTGCCCAACAAGCCAAGCATCAGAGGTCCATGATCCAATATGAAAGACAAGAATTTGAAGAAAATAGAAGCTCAACTGCCTTAAGTAATTGTCAAACTGGCTCTAGCATATTGGTGCAAGGGCAATCTCCAGTGGATGACACTGGCGTTTCGTCTGCTTCAACTATATGTCCAGCACCACTTTGTCGTCAATTTTGGAAAGCTGGGAACTATGATGACACTTTTGGTTCTAAGGTCACAGTTCAAAGTACGTATGATACAATTAAAATTTATTATGTCACAAGAAAATGAAAGCTTTGATTGTTAAAGAAGTCAAAAATTGATGTTTTTTGTACCTTTTATACTTAAGTAATATGTTTTGTGACCAATGATGCAACTTAGCAGCCAGTCAGCCCTTGGATTCCCATAGGTGATTTTCCATTGCAAGAAAATTTAAGCTTTGGCTACTAAAATGTAACAAATTGAAGTTTTAGGCCCTCTTGGTAATTAAATGATGGGGTTGGTGACTATTACGTAGTGAATATTCAACACACTAGTGGCCACATAGCTTGTGAGCACTTTGGCTTATTTGCAATCTTAAGGATCATCAAAACAATTGGTTTTAACAAACTAATGAACTACTGAATGAACTTTTTATTGTGATGTTTTTTTTTTTTGCTTTGCATTTATAAATCTTGTGGAATTCATATAAACATCTGTAAAAGTTTATCAATTTTTGATTCATTGTTCTCCAATTATTTTTTTCTTGAAAGTTGAGAAAGTTATTTTTACTTGTGGGAATGACAGGTGGCAAAAATTATCTCCATGTCCACCCTATGTTTCTTCATTCAAATGCTACTTCACATAAATGGGCCTTTGGTGGTATGTGCAAATAGTATAGTTTTTGGTTCTGTTTATGTGCTTTGTTGGTAATGAATTCAATGTGCTATAGATGTGTTAATTACTATCTATACATTATGTTTGCAGCCATAGCAGAATTGCTTGATAATGCAGTTGACGAGGTAACTTCAAATTTTGTAGTTGACTTATTATGCTTCTGTATGCTGGAAAGCGATTTATGAATTAACATGGGACATTGAAGGGAATATTTCTTGGTGCATTTTGTCTATTGATGATATACTGATTATATGCGAAATTTTTGGGATTAACTAAAAATTAAATTTGCGAAGGAGCATTGTTTAGATAGTTTAGATAGCGTCAAGGTTTTGGAATGTGTAGGTTAAGCACAAAATGTTTTTGATAGTGATTTCAAATCAATTATAGTTCAAAAAGATTGTGAGATTTAAAATCAGTCAAAGGTTAAGCATACAATTTGTGAATTGTGAAGTGCAATGACAATTCTATTTGGTTGTGATCTTAGAATCCGGGAAAGTTGATTTATCTATGAATTATGATATTTAGTAGCAGTGTTGGGGTTAACAAACATGTTCAAAATCTTTGAAGACCTATGTTGGTGTAAAATGGAAAGTTATTCTATGATGAATGATGCCAAACATTCTTCGGAATTGTTCTTTCTTTTTATAGTTATATGGAGTTTATAGATGGAGAGAATAGGTTGTTATGGGACAATTTGTTGTTTTAGCCTTCTTATTCATTTGTTACAATATGTGCTGATTGGTTAAGTGTATTATGATCTTTTATATGTTTATATAGGGTTATCACTGGCTGATGTCTTCATGCTTTCCATCTC
>CATIWF010133498.1:0-10669 GCA_949630135.1 Balakata baccata
ATTCAAAAAAAAAATTTATCCCTCATTATAAACAGGACTATGTTCCATTATATGCAATATACGATAACATGATATAAGTATAAGTGATATCCATAGGTATAAGGTGTTACATGTCTAATTGAGTATTGAGTCTCAGTGATAAGATCTAAAATCACTTGGCCTAGGTGTGACGTAGTCAGTCTAGCGGGAGCTGACACATAGTCCATGCTCTAAACCGAGTGGGGTATAGAATGGTGAAAGGACGAATTGCACATATTGTTGTCTATGGAAAGGTTCGTAGTCAAACCACTGACTTTTCCAGTCAATTGGGGATCATGATGTGTTACTAGATACTGCTAATGATTTACTTAAATTATTTGATAATTTAAGTGGCCAACATAACCGGGAACCTAATGGGTCACACGATTTGGAGATATAAAGAATGAGTAAAATGGCTTTGGATGAGATCCAAAATATGAGAAAATTATTTTGAGTGGGTTCGTGATAAGATCGTAAAAAAAATCTCTCGGGGGAGTTGACGGGCCCGTGCGGGCCCGCTGGCCTGCCGATTGGCCTGCAAGGCAGGCCAGCTGGGCCTGCTAGCGGGCTGCTGCGCATGCTTGCGCGCAGCAGCTGGCCGATGGGCACTAAATGGCCATTTAATCACCTTTTACTATTCACATAACTCCCACCTTCTCCTCCTCTCAATTTTGATCTACTTTTCTGTTTTTCTTTTGGATCTAAAAGACCCCAAAAGACAGAAAATAGAGAAGGAAAAATTTTTGGGAGAAGAAAAATTTTTGGGGACAACAAGAAAATTAAAGAGTTTAATTTTCTTCTCATATGAACATACACCATTGTTAGCACTTTGAGGTATGTTCAAACCATCTCCCTAGTGGTTTCATCCTCTCATCTTCACGTGGATATTGTTAGAGACAATCCAAGATTGGATTATTGTGGTTTGTTACAACCCAACAAGGTGAGAAGTTAAAGAAAAATCAAGAAATTATAAAGGTATAAATTCTAAATTTTCTTTGGTTAAATTAGTTTTAATTGGCACATGTATAATCCTTTGATTCGGGTTTTGAAAATTTTATTTTCCGCTGTGTTATATGTATGTGATACATGATCAAAACCCTTCAGATATCACTCCATATGAGATATGGATTGGTAAAACTTTTGTATTATCTCATTTTAAGATATGGGGTTGTCTTGCCTATATTAAAAGGTAAAACGCAAATAAGTTAGAGGAATGGTTTACTAAAGACCGATTTATTGGATATGCTGCTGCTACAAATAATTTGGGATATTATTTCTATCTACTTGATGAATAAATTGTTGTTGTGAATAAAGATGCCATTTTTCTTGAGAACGAGTTTCCCAAAGAAGAAGGCAAAAGCAGACATTGTAACACCCACTAACTAGGGCCTAGTCATTATGCATGAATACATGACACATATGAGGGGTAACTCGGTAATTAAAAGCAAGGACATAAAATACAAGTACATATTAGTAAGATTTAATGTTATAATGAAGGTATAATTGAGGTATTTTGGTCGGTTTTGGCTTTGGTTTCAAGAAAGGGACACAATAAATCAATAATTATGAAAAATTAAAGTGTCATGACCGTGATAAGGGGGTGTCACGGCTATGACAATCGAAAAAGGATGGATAAACATGACTGTTTGAAGTCGGTTACTACAGTAACTTTGCATGGCCTTGAAAGGGACCTTCATGACCGTAAAAGGTGACTATATAAAGCTTTTTCCACGATCTTATCACCATTTTTCATCATCTTTTCCATCCTCAAACCCTAAACCCCTTTCACACACGCCTAAGAACATCAAGGAAGAGATTCTTCATGGTTTTTGAGTGATTTAACATCAAATCAACAAAGAAAGCAAGATTTAAAGAAATCATCATCATTGGTGAGATTTTAGAGGAGAGAGAAAGTTGGTGCAAGAGAGCCCATGAGTTCCTTACATGATCAAGGGTTGAATCTACTTTCAAGAGGTAAGAAAATCTAAGAAAATCATCTCTTTGTTGTGATTATGAAGTTATATGGAAAGATTGTATTGGTTGGTATGGAAACCCTTGGAGGAAGATGAAGGGTGGTTGGATTTTGTATGTGTTTGTGATTTTTGAAGTTGTTGGAAGTGAAGTACCATGATATGGAGTAGAAATCATGCATTATAATCATAGTTTGGGAAGTGTGGGTTATTTTTATATTTTTGTCATACTACCGTAGACTTAGCATTTGATATGTGATATTGTTTGTGATAGGAAGACAAGAGGGAGGAGATCGACAAGGAGAGTAGATAGCTTCGTGGTTGAGTTTTTGTCAATCTCCTAATAGAGGTTTGTACACATTTGCATTATTATTTGCCCCTTAAATGTGATAATTGTATGTATAAAATGAAATATGCGCTTATATATTGTTGAACATGCTTATTTTTGAAGCAATAGGATATTGTATAAAATGAAAGCATAATATGGAATGATCAAATGTTAGAAAGGTTAATTAAAGTATTTGAATATGTATAAATATGGTTATAAGTATGAAAATAGCAAATGTGTTATAGAGGGTATGATGCATGTATAAAACATGTGTTGTTAACTTAGTTTTGACCCATTTTGGGAGTTTATTTGAGTTATGATAATTTATTTGTTTTGGTGTCCAATGACCATTAATGAAGCCTATGCATGTTTAGGAAGTGAGAAGTGGACTTTCAACAAAATTTGACCATAGACATAAGTTAGGACCTTTCATGACTGGTGTCACAATCATGCTGAATTGGTCATGACCATGATGACACTGTTCATAGCTGAAGGAAAATAGAGACAGTAGCCTTCACGACCAGGTGTCATGACCAGCCCAATTTGTCATGGCTGTGACAACACTATTTATAGAAATAGTGACCTATATTTTAATGATGTTTTGGTGGGTCCGAAACATGCTAAATATGCACAAATGTCATAGTATGATGTAAAAACATATGAAAACATATAAATAAGCATAAATGTGATATATGAACATGCATGAATTATAAATAATATTATGGAAACAAGAAGAATGAGATTGAAACAAAGGGTTACTTTGTATAAATGCCCATTTCTCCACCCAAGGACTAATTTAGGATAGATGGTGCACTATAAAGGGGATAAATGATACGTAGCACTACAAGGTATGAGAGGGGAATATGGTTGCTAGCCCTGGACTGGGTGCTCCTATTCCTGGCACTCATATCCATTATTATACGCAGTCTTTTGACTTGAGGAGCTCGAACGAGCATACAGGACATAGTGAGTATGTAGGATGTCTGACCCTGAAATAGGAATGCCTACTTTACTATCCTCTATAGAGAGTGAGTAGGATGACTAGCCTTAGACTGGGTGCGCCTAGTTCACACCCCATATCCAGCCAGTTCGGGAAATGAGGTTTGGGCTATATTTATCAAAGTTGCTTATTGAAAAGAAAATGAACATGACAGGTATGATTGATGGTAACAGGTTGATGGCATGAATAATGGTAAAGAGGTTAAGGCATATAATATGAAATGAACACAGACATTGTATACATGTGATACAATATTTCTATAACTTTCATAAATATGATATGCTGTTCATAATGCCATGATACATAATGCCATGACATGATATATGTTATGCCTTATTTATATATTTGCATAGGAAAATCCCAATGCCTATATGTACCACTAAGGTAGAGATAAGGTTAAAGAGCTTGTAGATAGTAAAGTTGAAGGAAAGGAAGTCAGTTAGAGCCTATATTGAGTGCAGACATTTAAGACCCAGTTTATGGGTCTAAATTATCATGTTTTGTATCTTGTACATCCACACATATGGGTACTGTAGAAACAACCTATATATGACATAGCATTAGATATATGTATTATGTACATGTATGGGGCCTAAGCCCAAAACTATATATGATGTGGAAAAAAAAATAGTAACCCTGAATATGAATAATCAGTAATAGGACAAGATAAGCAAAGATAGTGGCATTCTATCTATATAATGAGATTACTCCTATTATTAGGTGAAATAATAGGCATAGTCTTGTTATATAGGTAGGGTGTCACAGATATATTGTTTTAGATAAAGAGTCATATGAAAAAAATTCCAAGTGCCTGAACCAATGGAGATCGATAAGCTAATTGAGCCTAACATAACAAAAGATATCATTTCAGCTCCTAGGAGGTATGAAAGAGCTTCATGCCCTTCTAGATGGTATGGATTTACTGTTGAACATAACCAAGAGTTATTCATATTTGGCAGTAATGATCAACCAGAAGATCCTGTCACTTATGAGGAGGCAATTACTGATATTGATGCTCTTAAGTGGTAAGAAGTAATACAAGCTTAGATAGATTCCATGTACCGGAATCAAGTTTGGGAACTTGTAGACCCACCTAAAGGAATAGTTCCAATAAGTTGTAAATGGGTTTATAACCACAAACTAGATTCTGAAGGGAGTGTTGATACTTATAAAGCTAGGCTTGTAGCGAAGGGGTATCGCTAACGGAAAGGGATTGACTATGAAGAGACATTCTCTCCCGTAGCCATGCTTAAAAGTATTCGAATACTCTTAGTCAAAATTGTCTTTCTCAATGAATTTCTTAAAGAAAAATTTTATATGGAACAAACTAAATGATTTGATTCTAAAGATAGTTCCAAAGTGTGCAAGCTTAAGAGATCCATTTATGGTCTTTATGGTCTTAAGCAAGCTTTAAGGAGCTAGAACAAGCATTTTATTGAAGCCATAAAGAGTTATGACTTTATTCAAAATCCTAATGAGGCTTGTGTATATAAGAAAGTTAATGTGAGCAAGATTGCTTTCTTAGCCTTGTAAGTTGATGGTATTCTAATCATGGGTAATGATATTGTTTTTTTAAACTAACATAAAGGTTTGGTTATCATCCACCTTCTCCATAAAAGACTTGGGAGAAGCAGCCTACATTATTGGTATTAAGTTGTATAGAGATAGAGCTAAGAGAATGTTAGGATTGTCCCAAGCCCTCTATTTGGAAAAGATCCTAAAAAGACTTGGGATGGAAAATTCCAAGAGAAGATTAATACCTGTGAGCTATGAAGTGCATCTTTCTAAGGGGATGAGTCCTAAAACTCTTGAAGAGAGAGCACAAATGGCTGACATACCGTATACTTTAGCCATAGGCAGTCTAATGTATCCTATATTGTTTATTAGACCGGATATAGTCTTTGTTGTTAGTTTGACTAGCAGGTATCAATATAATCCAGGTGAAGGACACTGGACATCAGTCAAGGCAATCTTTAGGTACTTGAGAAGGACTAAAGATATGTTTGTGGTTTATGGAGGAGATGATTTGAGTATGGTTGGATACACAGATTTTGATTTTCAATCAAATAAGAATGAATTGAAATCCACATCAAGGCATTTATTCACACTGAATGGTGCAAAAGTAGTATGAAAAAGTTCCAAGCAAATGACTATTGTTGATTCTACGATAGAGGCTAAATACATAGCTGCCTCAGATGCTGCCAGCTATATGATTGAAGAACTTTCTAATAGATTTAGATGTGGTTGTATTTATTCATAGTCTCATTCCTTTGTATTGTGACAATAATGGGGCAATAACACAATCTAAGGAACCAAGGTCTCACAAGAACTTCAAACATGTGCTTTGGCGTTATCATTTAATTAGAGAAATAGTTGGGTGAGATGATATCTCGATGCAGAGAGTTCCATCAATTGACAATGCAGCTGATCCATTCGCGAAGCCTATGACTTAAGCATAGTTATACCACCATATTCAGAAGATAAGTCTTAGATACTGTAGTGAATCACACTAGTGCAAGTGGGAGTTTGTTATCAGTAGTGTGTATGCCCTACTGCATTCACTTCTTTTTATATATTAAATAATGTGCCATAATGGGCACATGTATGTTTCATATTCATAACAAATAAAATATTCAAGTTGTTGATTAAATTATGAATATAGTAGTTTATATTATAATATGAAATATACAATCCATAAATTATCCAAAGATAATTTATTATTAAGTTGTTGATAATAATGAAATAAATATCTGTAGTACAAAAAAATGTTAAAAATATTTATAACCGGAAAAGGACAATAAATTGGATATTCATTGAGCCTTTAGGTTATCACATGGTTTATTTTGAGAAGGAATTTCATTCTCTATGATACAGTGATATCTGGATAAACCAGTAGGTTCTTAAAGAGTTAAAGGTATTGACCAATGACACCTGATAATAATTGCACAGATAATACTCAATGTCAACAGTTATTATCTTGGTCATAATATATGAGTCTTTTATGACTCGAAGTCATTTGACTTGAGATGTCAAGACTGTCCTTTCATGGGTAGCTGTGGAGGTGCTATTGCCTTGTACTATGCTATTCACGCTTGGTAATCTGGTTCGTAGTCACCACAGTTAGTTATATAGTGAGACATGATATTACCAAAATAGTGAACTCGTTACTCTGTAGCACTAAGGCAAAATTCTAATCAAGTTGATATTTTGGTTCTGATAAAATAAATTCTTGGCCAAGAGAAATATGACTTATTCAATATGAGATTGATATTATTAGTTAGACTAATAATGATAAGTCATATTTTAATCAGAACACAAATTACCACTCATTAGTAAATTGACCAATAGGATTTGACACGCTGTGATCCTAATCAATATCGGGATCATAATGAAAAAACTTAATATTATGATTTAAATGTCAAATTAATATTCGAGATTTTATTGGTAATTAAAAGGAGAATTCTAGAAGAATATTTAATGTGTCCGGGTATATGAAGAATTCAAAAATGATGTCCGATATAATATTAAGGAGTTAATATTATATTTCTATTCTGATAAAATTATTGACCTTATAAGTCACACCTAAATTAAATTATTTGGCTAGTCAATATTTATGATGTGAGAATTAATTTAATTGAGAATTAAATTAGAAATGATCACTTATATTATTTGAGTTAAAATTAATATTAATTAATTTTAAGTATTTTTCCTAAATAAATTTAATTAAAGTGTTAATTAAAATTATTATAATTTAATTAAGTTGTTAATTAAATTAACCACAATAATATATTAAAGTAATTACCATGATTAATATGTCATTGCTTCTTCGACCATCATTCTTTACTCATTGCATTAAGCCATTAGTGCAAATATGCCACCTTGCCATATTCTTCCACCTTGTATTATAGCATTAATGTGTGATTAATGCTATTTTGCCACCTTGCCATGCAATGAATTTGCTATCTTACTTTGTATTTAATGCATTTTGTTCTTCCTTATCCTAAATAGAGCTTACAAGAGAAGATGAGTAGTGAGAAAAAAAAACGTGAGAGGAAAGAAAAAAAAAAAAAGAAAGAAGAAAGAAAGAAAAAAAAAATAGAAGAGAGAAATTATATTTCCTCTATTTCTTAAAGGTAAAAGGAAGAGAGCGTTAAAAAGAGAATTTTGGTGATCATACATATTTGATTAGCAAAAGAATTTTATCAAATACAACTAAAACTTTTAGTCTTTTTGATTTGTTTGTATATTTGGTAAATTCAGTTCTAAAAAGTTTATTTTAACATTTTATTTTTTCATTTTGTTCTAAAAATCATAGGATGATTTTGACAAATGAATATTATCCATAAATGTTATAAAATATGATTTGTAAAAGTTATGGATAAATACTTAAAATTAATATGTAAAGTGTGTTTGGATGTCATGTAAAATGTGATTACATGTTTCGGTTAAAATAAAAATATTTAAAATATCTACTTTTGATAGAGACTTAGAGTTCCTTTTAATTCAAAAATCGTTTTCGCTTCTAACAAGTGGATCCTACCTTTTATAAATTGACTAGTCTCTATAGGTGCATGAGAATTGTATCCTATTTAAAAAATAAGGTTTTTTCTTCTTCTTTTTCATTTTCCTTTTGTCCATTATAAATTTTAATAATCTTCTTCTTTTTCTAATTATTTTAACTCTGCGAGTATAAAAAAAAAGAAAAAAAAATTGTATATTCTAAGTTTGTTTTAAAGAGAGAATTTTTTTAAATGTTTTAATAATATTGAATATTTTAATTATTTATTACTTATTGAAAAAATATTAGTTTTGATGTATTTTTGAATTATATTATTTTATTTATTATAATATGAAATTAATGTTAATATTATTTTAATTTGATTTATTCTTTTATATTTTTATTATTATATAATGTAATATTTATACTATATTATCTAATATTTATATTATTTTAAATATTCTATATTAAAATATTAAATATTAAATTTAATTTAATTTATTAATTTTATTACATATTAAATTAATTAATTATTAGTTCAATAAACAAAACGCTTGAATTTAAAGTGATGAACAATATGTGATGAACAATCAAATTCAGAATAATGAACAATCAAGTAATAAAAAAAAATTGAATATATTAGTGATAAACATGCCATGAATAATCAAGTTTATAAAGATAAGCAATCAAACTTAATACGATTAACAATCAAATTTTAATAGATAAACATATAAATTTATTACTATAATTTACTATACATAATTTATTATTACTAGAAAAAGAATAGTTACTCTTACATCCATCAACCAAACAAAATTTCATTATTAATAATATAGACATTAGTTTTGATATATTTATGAATTATATTATTTTATTTATTTTAATATAAAATTAATATAAATATTATTTTAATTTGATTTTTTTATGTTATATATATTTATTTTTTATTATTATTTTATATAATATCTATATATTTTAAATATTTCTATTAAAATATTAAATATTTAAATTATTTTTTATTTATTACTTAATATTTTAATTAATTATGAGTTCAATAAACAAAACATTTGAATTTCTAAGTGACGAACATGCAATGAATAATCATATTTAAAATGATGAGCAATCAAGTTTAACATGAAGAACAATAAAATTCAAAATAATAAACAAACAAATTCTAATCAATAAATCTATAAATTCACCATCATAATTCAACATAAATAATTTATTATTACTAGGAAATAATAGTTACTATAACCTCCATGAACCAAATAAAATTTCATTATTAATAATATAATATTAATTTTGATATATTTGTGAATTATATTATTTTACTTATTTTAATATAAAATTAATATAAATATATCTTAATTTGATTTATTTTTTATGTTATATTATTTTATACAATATTTATATTATTTTAAATATTTCTATTAAAATGTAACAACACATATTAGGGTCTAAAAGTTAACACATTATATAACACGCATAAGATATAGTGATAATCAAAATTGGTTCCCAAATGAATAAGAAAATAATTTGGAACATGTAATGTACGGAGGATTTTATGATGAGTATAAGCTATATGTGAAGTATATGAAAGATATATGATAGTTTTGGGTTAAAGAGGGGTCAAAACTAGAGCTGGTAATTTGTGATATAATACAATTAAACTATACGAAATGACAGAGACTTAGACATATATGGGTTTGAACTAAACGGATATAGATCATAATCTTATCAACATGATTAAGACACGAAAAAACCCGTGTCATAAACGGATTTTACCTGCTTAACCTATTAAGACACGATTAAACATGATTAAAAATATATAAATAATTTAATTATTTTAATGCCAAACTATATAAAATATTTAAATATATATTATAATAATTTAAATACTTATAATATATTTATATATAATAAATTTATAATACATTATGTTAAAATTAATTGTATTAGTATATTTTATATATAAATAAGGGCAAATTACTAGGACACCCTTGAGATTTGGTTGAATAAACTAGTTAGTCCATTTATTTTTAGAAATACATTATGAAGTACCTCATGCTTGGTTTAGTACACTATCTAATGCTTCCATTTATTTTTTCTGTTAAAAACAAACAAAATTTCAAATTTGCCTTTCTTTTCTTTTTTTTTTTTATCTTAAAAAATATCAAAAAATACTAAAATTATTTTTATTGTCATCAACTTGTTACCAAAATGTCAAATTTGTTCTTATTTTTTTCAATATATTTTTTAAGTTAACTAAATGTTAAATTTATCAAAATATAAATAAAAGTATATTTGATTGTTTTAGTTGATTAACAGAATATTCTAGTTGATTAGCAAAATATTCCATTCAAAATTAATATAGGGTCTTTTTAGAGCATTAAACCAAACCCGATGAACTTTATAAAATATTTTAAAAAATGACAGGACTAACTAATGTATTTAATCGAACCTCAGAGGTGTCATAATAATTTACCCTATAAATAAATATTGTATAACTATTGTTTTTATAATTATATTAATATTTGCATCTCTTCGTATATAATCGTGTCTTGTGTCGTATATATTTACACATATAGATATATTTAGTTGATTGTATCTAATCGTTTCGTATCGTATAACTTGTATACAAAACACGATACAATTAGCCACGATACGAAATAAGCTACGATACAATTAGACAAAATAAAATACAACACGATTAGATGTAACATTCTCGACCATCCATACATGCATTATCACATGCATTTTATTTGAATATATTTATTTTATAAATATCTGTCACACGAAACACATGCATACGTAGAGATTTCGGCGTGAACGTATTCACGAGATAAACTTGACAC
>CATIWF010133503.1:0-16440 GCA_949630135.1 Balakata baccata
TTAATATCAGTATGGATGCTCAAGTGTTCAGCTCCTGGTGCAGAAGTGCTGGAGAAGCCTGTCACAGTGAATAAAGATTTGACGTTTTGACATTGGCATATATAAAATTTGGATATAAAACAGCATAATGCAACCGTAAGGTAGATTGCTGCTTAACAAATATAAGAAAACATAAGAAGCCTCTCTCTTGTAATCAGCATGGATCAAGATATTTCTGGAAAAGACAATCAATGCAAATGGAACAGGAATTAAATGGACAGTTGAGAGTTGCTGATCCATTTCTTGGATAATAATTGATGGTAATTAATGAACTAGCATTCTAGTAAACAATATACATGTAACACTGAATTTATGAAATGACATGTTGATACTACATACCCAAAAATTGTCAAAGCAGATTTTTTTTTTTTTCGGATTTCAGCTAATTTAGTCAGTTAACAAAGACTAGTTATGCTCCTGCTGGGTCGGATCTCAAAGGCCACTCATTTATAAGTTTTAAAGCATTTGTATATCCAGAATCTAACTCGAGACCTCTCGTCAATGCAGATCTTATTAGTTGCTTAATAATTATCATAAACATTCAGAGGTTAATTTCTATATCTGAAAGAGTTGAACTACTCTCTGTGAGAACCCAACTTACCTTCTAATGGAGTAAATGGAGCATATACAATTATACATACTCCAATAAGCTTCTTCAATGACAATAGAACTGCTCAGGAAAGGAAGGCCAAAAACCCTGATTCAAATAGTCAACTCTATTGGATTACCTTCTTACCGCTTTCCTTAGTAATTTTCGCAATTTTGATGAGCTGCAGCTTCGCAGCAGACCCAAAATCTTCCTGTTGAGATTCAAACAGCGTTGATATAACGCATAACGAGGTTGAATAAACCATTTCACGATTTGCCAATGTGAGTGGAGGTCTGGAATATGATGTGATTTCTCGCTTAATGGGGTAATGTGAATTTTGAATTAAAGCTCGCTAGTTAGGGTTTATAAGTAAGAAAAATTTACAGAGATCAAGGAGGAAAGCGGGGATCTTGATTCTGTGTCTTGTGTGAATGTTCAGTAAAATAAGGAAAATGGGCTATGACCGCCATGACTGTCTCTGTAGGAGCTGATTGCACTGCGTTGAGAGAGCAATTTCTATTTTCGATGTTTGGATTGATCTTCAAATTTCTCTTGTGCGATATTGTTCAAAATGGTATACTTTCAATCAAAACTTTTAAAAGAAATAATAAAGTTGTTGCATATTAATAAATCATTCCATTAGATGACATAGTTCGATTTTATTTTATCAATAAAGCTTGTGAAATTCTTGAAAGAAGATCCAACTTCACTGATACTGTTTTCAGCAAGTTCCTTGAATTTGAGTGAATTAGCTTTAATATCATGATCAGAAAGTAATTTCTCTATCATTGATTTGATTTGATGCCTTGATACAATTCCATTCTCTTCTGGGATTACTTCTAATCCAACTTTCCAGGTTTTGCAGATCTGATCCCTGTTATGAAGCTGATCATTTCCATAAGGCCAGCACAGGAAAGGCACGCCCTTGCTTACACCCTCCATGGTTGAATTCCATCCACAATGAGAAAAGAAACATGCTGTTGAAGGGCGAGCCAACACCTTCTCCTGAGGAGCCCACTGTACTATTTTCGCAAAATTTGCTACTCTTTCTGTAAATCCCTCTGGAAATTCTGCAACTTTTCCTTTGATGAAATTGGATCTAACAACCCACAAAAATGGTCGGCCTATGAGCTCCAAACCTATTGCCAATTCATGAAGTTGTTCCTTACTGCAGACTGTAGAGCTGCCAAATGCAGCATAGATGACTGAGCCAGTCGGATGCTGATCCAGCCA
The DNA here is from genome assembly GCA_949630135.1 of Balakata baccata. Taxonomy (NCBI): domain Eukaryota; kingdom Viridiplantae; phylum Streptophyta; class Magnoliopsida; order Malpighiales; family Euphorbiaceae; genus Balakata; species Balakata baccata. Next base: position 1,862 of record CATIWF010133503.1, read on the forward strand.
GCTTAAGCAAGTTGAATCTTCTGCCCAGATATTCCCAGCAAAAGGTCCCAAATGATCACTTGATCGCAATGGACCGATGGGAAGGATTCTGGGAATCAAGTTACAGGCTGATGGTTCAAGTTGGTAAAATGAATTGGCAAGAATTTCATTGCAAAGTTTCATATTTTCTGCAACATGACTCAAATAATGCACGAATACCAGTTTCTCCACCACTTGATTACCACGGAATCTCCATAACAGGTTTCTGGAATTCCACACTGGAATGTCCTTTGATAGACATATCACACACTCCTCTTCTTTCATTACAGTTCCTGATTATGTGACAGCAAATTAGTAACAATAACCTATGCCAGCGGCAGCAGCTCTGTTAATCTGCTGCAGTATGCTAATTACAACAGTTTTTATATACAATGCATGCTATACATTCAATATTCAAGTGTGAAAGGCCGATAATTCAAATTCTTACCATTACCATCGATTATTCCATCCTCAATAAGCTTAGGAATCTGAAGTGCCAGAGCTAAGCTTCCAACTCCATAAGGTAAAAATCCAACAGGCTTGATACCCATTTCGTTAGCCAATTTCAATGCCCAACCAAGTGTTACATCTGCAATGACATGACTCACTGGCTCATCATCCTGATTAATGTTTTGGATCAAATTTTGCAGTTGAGTTTGCAGAAATCCTGATGTGTCCTTAGCAACTTCCAGAGCATTTTTTCCATCATTGTCAGACTTCAATATTTGAGGAATGGAAATGAGGCTTAAGAGACTATGCTGCTCCAACATTTTCTGTGGCAGTGAAGACATGATTCTTGAATGTATGAAGTCTACGTTAATAACTGTGACCTTTATCCCGTGATTCACTAGCTTGTAAGCCAACTTCATCATAGGAGCAACATGGCCTTGTTCTGCGTAGGGAACAGCTAGCACATGAGGTTGTCCGGCCATGATAAAAACACCAATGCAAAAGTACTTTGAGCCACAAAATTGATCCAAGGTTAGTTGGTGGGCTTGATGTTTATTGATTTTCAAAGAACGAATTGCAGGTGTAAATATAGAGGTACAATGATTTGAAGTATTGAAGATGAAATTACAGCCTGAAACAAATATAACAATCTGAATAACTATGTGAATTTAAACTTAGTAAATACATAGTTGTTAAGTAACAGAATAATAAAACTTGTGGGTTTGTTATTGGAGAGCTGAAGTTACAGCTGTAGGTGCTGTTATTGGAGAGAGATTCTCTGTAATGGACCAGATGTTCAACGCTTGATCTCACAGAGGGATGTTTTTCTCTTCTATGCATTTTGCTACCAAACTAATAAATATGAAATAAGTCATGGGATTTTATTTATTTTTATTTTAAACTGTTCAGATTGACTGGGTCAACCTTTCAATTTCTTTTTTTGGTAATTCAAATCATTGTTTGATGAATTATTTTTAGTATATAGAATTTAGTATCACAACTGCAGAATTCTTTGAAATATGTAGAACTTTTTTAAAAAATTGTTTTAATTTGCAAAATTTATTATCTAAATGTATAATTCTTTTATATGCAAATTTTTTCATATTTAAAGGCAAAATATATAAACACATCTTTAAACTTTAATATGTAGAATTTTCTTTTTTGGGGTCAATGCCTTGATCTAAAATTATAAATAGTCCAATTAGCTGTAATCATTTCTTTATTTGGCTCTTGTTTGCTTCCTGATTTGTCATATCTCATATCAATACCTTCAATATTATCCACATTGGATTGGTTGCTATTTTATATTGAAAGAATAAGGCTGAGATAAGACATTTTCAGCAAATATAATAATTTAGTCTGAAAACTTCTTGAACATGAAATTTGCAAAGATATCAATTCAAATGGAGAGGCAGTCCATTTTTTTCACACAGTTGTGGCATAGGCATGAAGCAATTAGGAGACAATTGTGTTTCATGGCAAGAATATGCTGCCCCAGATACGATTCAGGAATATGTTAATGCTTAAATTGTTCAATAAAGACTTTAAAATTTTTGACAGAAGATCCACAAGCAGTGACACTCTTTGTAGCCAATTCCTTGAGCTTAAGGGCATTTGCCTTTATATCATCATTGGAGAGCAATGATTTTGCCTTTGCTTCTACTTCATGTCTTGTTATAATCCCATGTTCATCAGGGTTCAAGCTTAGGCCAACTTTCCAGGTTTCACATATGTAACTCTTGTTATGAATTGATCAGCAAAATATGGCCAACAGAGAAAAGGGATTCCTCTGCTTACACCCTCCACTGTGGAGTTCCAACCGCAATGGTTCAAGAAGCATGCAATTGAAGGATGAGATAGTACATTCTCTTGTGCACTCCACTTCACAATCTTTCCTCGATCACCTACTCTTTCAACAAACTCATCTGGCAATTGGGCTGATTCTCCCATTCATGATATCTGTTCTAAGAACCCATAGAAATGGTTGGCCTAAGAGTTCAAGACACAGTGCTAGTTCATCTAATTGTTGCTTGCTGTATAGTTATGCTGCCAAATGCAACATAGATTACTGAACTTGCAGGCTCTTATCTAGCCAGCTTAAGCATGTGGGATCCTCAGGCCAAAACCTTCCAGGACAAGTAGTACTTGTTAGTGGACCAATGGGTAAGATGTTGGGAAGCAAGTGACGGGCAGGTTGCTCAAGTTCATAGAATGAGTTTGTAATCCACGAGTCGGGAGTTGCCACAGATTCAGCAGACTTACATACGTAGTTTTTAAATATAAATTTCTGTAGCTCAGGGTTACCAGGGCAGCTCCATGTCAATTCGCTAGGACTCCAGGCAGGGATGCCCTTTGAAAGGCTAATTTGCTCATCTCTTATTGTCATTCCTACAGAAAAAATATTCAAACAATTTCAGATATATATATGCTAATCAAGACTCAAAATGGGTCCATAGGTTCATACCATTGGCATCTACCACTCTGCCTCAATTAGCTTTGGAACATGCAGCGCCAAAGCCAGGTTTGCAAATCCAGCAGGCGAAAATGCAGCTCTCTGATGCCCATTTTCTTAGCAACTTCTAGCACCCACAAGACTGATGTATCAGCAATTATACACCTGATCTTTTCATCATCCTCAGATGACTAGTTAATTTTATCAATCAAATTCTGCAGATATATTGGCATTACTCGAACCATGCTCTCCCTGTGCATAAATGGACCTTTTCGGTCCTGTTCAAATTCCAATCCGTCAGGAATTGAAACCAGGTTTATCTGGTTCTGCTCCGCAAAATTGTTGTCAGGCATTGCAGCCATAATTCTTCCATGTATGAAATCACTGGCAACAAAAGTGACCTTGATCTCATGTTGTGCTAATTTGCAGGCCAACTTGATGAGAGGATCAACATGGCCCTGTGCTGGGAATGGAATAACTAGAACATGAAGTTTCATGCCCATTTTCAGTCACTGAATTTACCATTATTTGCAGTAAGTTTGATCCTAAATTGTGGATATATTGATGCTGTTCGGTGTCGTTTTGTTATCAATTGCCTTAACAATATTGATGAATATATAATTGTTAATGAAGTCATTGCTTACCGACTTCTGTCTGCTAGTAATTTGATGCGTTCTATGGTGCAAGAATAATGAATAGAAATATTGATGGAAAGTAATAACTACTGTGTATTGTATCGATATAATCTCATCCTGTAATTTGTGTCAATTTTTTAATTAAATCCAACCATTTTTTGTTGGGTGTATGTCTTGACGTACCAAACTCAGAAGGGTGATTGACATTTATTTTATTTAAGATCAATTATAAACTTGCTGCACAAACTATTGTTACAGATTGTAACTATTAGTAACATATAGAATAAAGAAACTGCTTAAAATATACTGTGAATCCTGCTTACCCTCTTCCAGGCCATCTCTTTCAGTTTTTTGCTGACCTGATGACAGGATTTCAACAGCTAGCTTCAAAGCTTGAGCTGTGCAACTAAGTGTTCGAAATTTCTCGAAGTAGATCCTTCTTTGGTGATACTATTTTGAGCCAATTCCTTGAGCTTGAGGGCATTTTCTCTTATACCATTGTCAGAAAGTAATTCGTAAATCTTTTTCTTGAGTTCAAGGCTCTTGATGATCCCATTTTGATCTGGGTTTAAATCCAGGCCAACCTTCCAACCATAACAAACACAAGTCCTGATGTAAAACTGATCTGTAAAATAGGGCCAACAAAGCATGGGCACTCCCATGCTTATGCTTTCCATAGTTGAATTCCAACCGCATTGAGTCAAGTAACAGGCAATTGAAGGGTGAGCCAACACTTTTTCTTGCGGAGCCCATTCAACAATCTTTCCCAGATTTGCCACTCTTTCTTCGAAACCATCAGGATATTTGGGAGCAATCCCATTTGTGAGGTCCAGGCGAACAACCCATAAAAATGGTTGACCTAAAAGTTCCAGGCCAAGTGCAAGTTCATCAAATTGTTGCTGACTCAATTTCAAACTGCTGCCAAAGGCAACATAAATGACCGATCCTGGAGCTTGTCTGTCCAGCCAGCTTAAGCAACTCAAGTCCTCCGACCAAAAGTTTCCAATAGATTGCCCATTTGCAAGCAATGGACCGACAGGTAGTAAGTTTGGAAGCAAATCATCGGCTGAGGGTTCAAGATCACAGAACCAGTTGCATAGCACCCAATCTGGAATCTTGAGATTTTGGTTCACAAGACATAAATAATAAAATGTAGACTTTGTCATTAACTCACTTCCCGGATAATTCCAAGCAAGATCAGCATCATTAACAGCCGGCAATCTCGGCAATAGTTGAATCTTCTCATTCTTTTTCATACTACCTACAGAGTTCACGTTTTCATCATCCAAGTGCAAATGTTAAATAATGCCTCATATCAGAAAACAGTAAAAGACAGTTTTAAGGCTTACCATCACTGGCATCTATAATGCTAGACTCAATGAGCTTGGGAATGTGGAGAATCATAGCCAAGGCTCCTGGCCCTGAAGCGAAGAAGATGGCATTTTTTAGCCCCATCTTCGTGGCAATCTGCAGAGCCCATCCAAAGATTGCATCCGCAATGACAAAGCTAATCTTTCCATCATTTTCTTGTTCATTGGTTTTCTTGATAAAATCTTCCAAGTAACCGGGCATGACATTGAAAATGCTCTCAGATAGCCGAGTTTCATCTTTTCGATCATCTTCTGGCAGTAATCCATCGGGTACAGAAACTATCCTGATAGATCCCTGTTCTCCACCTTCCAACTTCTTCGATGCGGCCTTCGCCATTCTATTATGTAAGAACTCAGTAATAAAAAACGTGACCTTACATCCATGACTAGCAAGCTTGTGTCCAAATTTCATAAATGGAACAACATGTCCTTGTAGTGGGAATGGAACAAGTACAACATGGGCAGTGTTTTCCATTTGATTACAGCAAGTTTTTCTCCTTTTAATCTTTGGGCTCCTCTTCCTCTATTGAATTAGTGCTGATATAGTTTCATTTTGCATTTGAGAATTTTTATTTATTTGTTGTTTTAAACGCAAGAATTCAGCTTCTATATGGGGCATGCGCTTTTCGTGAAAACAGTTGCAGGGCACACAATTTGGTGATCAAAGTAAAGATGGATAGAATTTAGGTCTCGTTGCCACAAAAAGAGGAAGAACATGGCATGAGCATGCAGCAACCATTCTACCTTCACGACTTTTATTAAGGGATTTGTGCAATTTCTTGTTTTCCCGCATCTCCAAGGATAACAAATTTCAATTCCATAAAGGGAGCAAAACTTAATTTTTCAACTTAATTTGCATTAAACTATATTTGCATGGTTTAATTCAAAAATAAAAATAAAAGAGCACCATAATGAGAGTGCTACTGTGCTAAAAAAGATCATACTGGAGACTGCTACGAAAGGAAGAAAGAGCAAAGCTTGACCCAATGGTACCAGTTCCAATAATGCAGGTAGACGGTTCCCTTGAAATTTGTCATAACACCAGAATCCCTTTAAAATTGTCATAATACCAATCTTTAGAGCCAACAATCATAATCAGGTGAAAAGAGACCTTGACTTGTCACTAATTTTCTTTTAATTTGTCACTGAAAGAATCTCAATTTTGTGTTTGTGGACTAGGTCGAGAAGGCCCCAAGTAGTTTGTCACCAACCCCATGATTCCAAACCTGGTATCAACGAACAAAATTTAGAATTAGTTCAAAATAGTAGTGAACAGTTTTATGATATTTTTACTTTAGAACACATTGACTCGTATATCTTTTTACTGAATCCCTAGCTCAAAAAACTTAAGAGTTGTGTTGGATTGTAGTTCAAGTTAGAAAAATTTAAACAGCCAAACTCTGCAGCGGTAAACTGGCTATGCATATCAGTAGTTCTCTCCTTAAAGCTTGACATGAAAGATTAATCTTGTATTGACCAGAAAATTTATGAACTATGACCTAAATTGCAATCATGGACGTTCGACTTCTATGTTTAAACCATATTTTAAATATATGTTTCAATTTTGGCCATTCTCAAGAAACCCTAAAACTGCCTACATGGCTATTAAAAATAGTATTCTTCCAGGTGCATCAGCCGAGTCCGACCGAGTCTTCAAATTTTACTTTTTGCTATTATTCTTTTCTATTGAAACCATATCATTTGACAATAAAACTTCACAACAAGCCCAACCTTCACTCCTAAGACCTCCGCCACACATTGTCCCTCCTGACATAAAACTCTTGTTCCGTAACATCAATTCAAGAAATTCCAACACCCCATCGCTCTCTTTGACATGCTTCTTTTTCTCTAGCATTTCCATTTTGAAGTATAGGGCATGGCCATTTAGGTTCAGACTTCTAAACCTAAAATTCTTTTCTCAAATCAATTAATATCATGATCTTGAATTGGAGGCTTGTAAGTTTAAAAAGGACATCTGTCTACAGATAACTAATCCGATTAAGTGCTTTCCCTTTTCTGCTTTTTTTTTTCCTTTTTGCTCCTTTAAGTAGCTTGATCATCAGCTATACTTGGAATTTTATTGCTTGATTTGAGTGGTTAGTACTAACTATTGGAAAATGTAATGATCACACCACTCATTTTATATGATTTGTAGTTCTCCTAAACCTCACTAATTTTTGGATAAAAAGAACTCAACCATTTTAATAATGATCAACCAAATTGAGGTAACAATAATTACTATCAGACTGTCAGCTCAGCTGCCTCCAAGTTGTTCACTTATCTGCATTTATTCCTAACACATCTAACATAACACCATATTCCATATATGGCAGAGTGCCTAGGCATGCCACGAAATTACATGTGATAGCGATGGAGATCAGAAGTTAGGTCAATAATATGTCACATCCACAAATCATTGTATCATACAACTTGCAATAAACATAAATGGAAACCACAATTGAAGAGAGAAGAACAAACTTACATGGAGGCCATGGAAATCTGTTTAAGATCATTCTCAATATTTCTCATGTTTGCAAGTGATAGTGCACAAAATATAATAGCCAGCCACGAGCAAAGTTTGTACTGCACCACATATAAAAAGATTACATTATTACTGAACTGTCATGCAAAAATTGCTCACGCGAAGAACTAAAGAGAACCCTGTCAAGAAAAAAGAAAACCTTAAACTCGATCAGAGTTCAAACAAAGCCACTGAAGATTTTATTTGCAAAGTAAATTCTATAGGATTTGATAGAAAAAACATACAGATTTTGACAAAGTGAAATTTTCAACAGATTCAATTATCATGAGAGAGAGAAAAGAAAAACAAAAAACAAAACATCAGAGGAAACAAATCCAATAAAAACAGAGAATACGAGCAGCGGGGCATTGCATATATACAACAAATGGTTATGGAGTAAACACATCAATAAATTAAAAATCATTAACTTGCATAAACATAGAAAATCAGATTGATTACTGACAAAGTGAAATTGGAAAAGGAAAAAAGAGGAATACGAACCCTGAACATGGCGCCAGCAACACCAAAAACAACGGCGATAAAACCAGCGTAATCGACAGGGAGATCTTAAGGCGAAACCATTGGGGCAGCGAAACGCCTCGCTGCCGATGGCAGGCGTGGATCATTAGCAGAAGACGAGTTATTGTGTGACGACATCTCCGATCTACAATCTCTCTCGCCCTTTCTGTTTCTGTTGCTTAAATAAATTTTTTAATTAAAAGATTAAATAAATTAAAAATTAAATAATTAGTAAATTAATTAAATAAATTTTAATTTGATTGATTAATTATTAATAAAATTACTGCGTATAAAACAGAATTAATTGCCTCCACCACCGCCGTATGCTCCGTCAGTCCTTCATCCTCCGCCGAATCACTCGTTTTAAATTCTGTGGCATACCCCTTCTACTGCAAAATCAAAGTCAATTTATGTGAAATTGAATGCTTGTGTTTCACACTGAGAATTGTGATTAGCCAATTTTTAATCAGAGAAAAACTCTGCGTCAGTCTCAAATCCCAGCAATGGAAACCCCGGAGAGATCTTCTACCTGCTCTTCTCAAATGGGAAAACTCCACTATGGCTCCTTTCCACTGTCATCTTCAGTTGCGCGGCTATGGAGACCAGCGGCTCAGCGAAACTTGAGAAACCAGTGGTCAAAGTTATCGTCTTACAGAGCTCAATGGGTGTCTTCTTCTTCTACTGGGAGAACTCACGCCACTTCACTGATCAATGCTTATCTATCTCAAAAGTACGGTTTTTTTTTTTTGGGAAATTTCAGAATTCGAATTAAGCTGAATTGTGTGCTATTTTTTTATTTACGAGAAAACGAAAGCTAAAGAATCAAATGTTATTGTTTCAATTGAATTCAGGTACATGCCAACAATGGAACTAGGAGTCCTGAATGACATGCCTGATATTCGAAGGAAAGCTTGCTCAAAATTATTCAGGCAACAGGTAGTTTTCTCCTTGTCAAAATCTTTTTTTTTAACTTTTGGTTCTCTTCTTACTCTAAATTTTTCCTTTTTTTTTCTCTCTTTTTTCACTCTTAATTTTTTCTTTTTTTTTCTCTCCCGCTCTTTTAGGAGGTTCATCGCAGCAAACTTTTGTCATCTTACAAGGATATGGTATGTGCATAAAGCATTACACTTTATGTGTGTGATTCCAAATGCATCTACATGGAAAGTTTAATTGAGTGCCTTGTTTCTAAACGAGTTCTTGATAACAAACAGTGTGGCATTTGTGTTGAAAAGATAAGATTATGGATGATATGCTGTACTCTCACTTGCATTTTACTTAAATTCCTGGAATTTATTGGTTTGCAAATCCATTGAGATGAAGATTTTATGTGCTAGCATGCAAGCATTTTAATCACTTTTTTATGAGAAAAATGTATGCCAGCTAATACGCCAATACTGCAAACATCCTTGAGGCTTTGGCTTGATCAACCATTTCTTTAGTAACCTGTTCGAGTGGGGTTATTGTGTTCATCATGATAAGTTTTCTGCAGGTGACTGTTGTAACTGGTATGGTCAATGCTAGTAAATCCATGAGATGCTATGTCAAAGGGACTAACAGCAGTCCGATTTTGCAATTTTCTAGCAGTTCTGAGGATAATAATGACACTGGTGATGGTGCTGGGATCCCTGTCTTTTCATTCTGGCCAGTTTCTTCTTTTGGTACGTACCTATATGTATATGCAAATATTGGTGTACTGCATTGACCATTATGGAGTTTAGACACTTGAATTTCAGTTCATGGCATCTTCATTATTATTTTTCGTGTGGAGTTTGAAATTATGAAACTTAAATATTTCTGGCCAAACTTTGACTATCTTTTTTCATTAATTTACTGTTGATAATCTGTATTTGAATGGTACAGAGCAGCTAGCAGAGGAGTTTGTTCAAATGTTTATCTCTGAGCTGAATTTAAAGGTAGATTGCTATCTTTTACTATGATGAGAAGATTATTTATTTGTTTGGAGCATTCCTCATTGTTTGAGACACTTTTACTATGATGAGAAGATTAAGTTATTGTTATGTACTTTTATGATGAGAAAGAAGATTATGTTATTTGGTTGCTGGTTTGGAGCATCCTCATTGCTTTGAGATGCTTTATTGATTATTCATCTTGTTCATGTTTGACTCAGAGACTGCTTGTAGTGGAGTTACTTAGCATTAGCAATGACGTTGCGGAAGACAATAAATTGCACTGGTCAAATGAGCTTTATCCAGGAGAATTTGAGGATTTGAGCATTTGCAATTTGTATTCAAAGGAAACCTGTAAACCAGTGTCTCCAATATTGGTGGGAAGCAAGCAGGATATGCCTACCACGCAATTCAAGAATCAACCAAATCATGATATTTTGCAGGTTTTGATTTCATGACCACTTATGAATAATTGTTGGAGAATATATAGGTACTCACACAACTTCATGCATAAGATGTTTGTTGATAACTTGTGTTAACATAATCAAATAAATCATACCTTTAATAATTTGAACCCTATGCAGCATCAATATTTTATAGTGCCCAACCATACCAAAGATGTTGCTCCATTTTACATCAAGCATATTCGAAAATGCATACCCTTACAGACCAGGTGGTTGTAGAGGGAGGAAGCAAAATTCATTCTTGGGCAAGCCTCCCACATCTCACAACATTACAACACAGTCCCGTGTAAAAGAGTAGGACCCAATTATTTATTATTGATACTGAAATTTCTCTAGTTTGCATTTGGATAGGGAATTCAAATGATTAGTTTTTATGTTCAAATTACATGGTTTATGCTACATTTTCCTTTCGTTAGTTGGATTCACAGATAGAAATCCATTTGCATTTTTTGGTCGAAAAAGGAGATGAGTTTACCAGTATATTTTCAAATACATGATCCAAGATTTGGTTCGATGTATATTTGTTTGCATTTTAAAGAGCTCATTAATATCAAATTTTCTTACTGAACTGCAGCCCAAACACGAGTTCTTTGATTTGGGCTTTTCTTCACTATTCTAATATAATTAAAAATATTTAAACCATGCTCCCGTTCTGACATGCTTTTATTTTTGAGGCAACATGAATTACTAAAGTTATTTGCATGACAGGTTTATCTAACAACATGGCTGGCGGAGGTGAAAATTGATACCTATAGGTAAGCTTGGAACTCAGAAACTGAGAGCTTATTTTCTCGCTGTTGCTTAAATTATGTAATACAAATGAAGCGAATTTTTGGTTTATCCTTGATATGTAAGAGCACTGCAAGAATTAGATTTGACAGCCATATTTCATGCATATGGACGTGTAGTTAAAGACGGTTCTGTGTTGCCTAGAAAAGAGTTGAGTGCCTCAAATATTCATAATCAATTTGTTAAATATTGTTTTCCAGGGTGGATGAAATATTTGCCATCATTGGGGAGGAAATGCATGTGAGTTTATCATGAGGATGTCTTCCAAAGAAGAACCACTGAGGATTGCTTATACTTAATCTCTCTGGATCATTATCCAAACGGACATGAAGCTTAATTTTGGCCAAGGAAAAGATCTGGAAGAATTGGTGAACCAAGTAATTTCCTTGATCCTTGTTGTGCCAGTTGAGTCTGATAGCATGTTGATGACAAGAAGCATTGGAGTGAACTATTGCGGTCTTATAACAAGAAGCTTGTTTTGTGAGAATTGTTGAATGAGATTAAATTAACTGCTTGTATTTTGATCTTAATTAAACCAGAGCCTGTTGGATGAGGATTGTTGAATTAGAATGAAGTGCTTAGAGAAAAATATTGTTACGAACAAGTTCAAAAAGAAAACGGAAGAAATTCAGTATTTCTGTTTAAGTTTCTCCTAAAAAATGATCCAACAAGTTGCCTTTCATTTTCCCATTCTCCCTTTCGTTGATGAATCAAGGACCAGGAAACGTTTCATTATATGCAGCAATCTTTGATTAAAGTTGACCAATTTATCTGTAATAACCTTATTTTTTTGCCTTAATTATCATTCTTTGAGTCTTTGGAGCAATAATCTATTTTGGCTTGAAGTTTTAAATTATGATTTATTTTGGAGTATAATAACCTACGACTTTGGGTTTTGGAGACTCACATTCTACCGAACTGAACTAAAAGCACTTTTTTATCATAATCACAATGCAAAAAAGAAGATTGTAAGTAAAAAAGATTTTTTTTTTAACTCTACTACATCTTGAATGCTTATACTATCATATATAATATCATATATATTAAAGATTAGATATGCCCAAAATTCAATTTTAATTGATCTCAATTGATCCCTCGTTGTTGCTCAGAGATGAAGTAATAGGTAGGGATGACAGGATTTGAACCCGTGACTTTTTGTACCTAAAACAAACGCGCTACTAAGCTGCACTACATCCCTTTCAATTAATTTATAATGTTATTGTAAAAAATACCAATTTTGTTTTCCACATACTTATTTCATTTTCCCCATTGATTTGCCATTTTTTCTTTTTGATTTCATATCATATATTATAGAATAATAAACTTATGTAAATTTTGTGAATGCTCCGAAAAAGGAGAGAGGGCATTTTTTTTTAGAAAAAAAAAAGGGAAATCTTATCTATCAAAATTGTTGTACATTTTAATTTGAAATTTAAATTAGAAATCTCGTGTACAAAACAAATGCAAGTGGCCTTTAATTACACATACATATGATTATATATATATATATATATATATATATATATATTATCTTATTATATTTTAATTGTTATATTAAATTATCAATTTACTTGGTTCATTTTGGTGATTATATATATAATCTATTTTGGCTTTAATTTTGAAAATATAATTTATTTTGGAGTATAATTCAATTTTTTAAAAATTTATTTGGTTCATTTTGGTGATTATATTTTTTAATATATAATCTATTTTGGCTTGCAGTTTTAAAGTATATTTTATTTTGGAGTATAATTCAATTTTTTTTTAATTTATTTGGTTCATTTTGGTGATTATATTTTTTAATATATATATATATATATTTGCAAACAACTTAATCTTAGTATCCAACTCCAGTATAACTCTCATGATTATTGTATCCTTTCCTGATGGAGGAGGGAATTAAAAAGGAGGAAATTTCACTCTATATTTCTCATTTTATTTTCAAAAATTACACGATATAATTTTTTCATTTTTACTAGAACTCTTTTCAATTTTACGAAAATCTTTTCCAAAATTATCTTCCTTTTGTTTTTCTCCAACCATAGTCGGTTTTCATTTGAGTTCAAGCCAAATAGGAAGTTCCGATACACCAACAACTAGTCTTTCTATCGCTGTCGCAGCGTTGAGTTAGATCCACCGCCAACTCATAACTGATCCAGCGGGACAGCAGCTACTTCACTATTTGTGAGCAGAAACATAATAGAAAATCTAATTTTAGTTCTCACTCGCAAATCCAAGGGACAGTAGCTGCCACAACCACCGATAAATCTCCACTGTGTTGTTTTGAAATGAATGACCAGAAAAGTAAGCAAAAATTGGCAATATTTTGTTGACATTTTATCTTAGAATTTCTTTGGTTCTAGCTAATTTATTGGATATGAATGCCTATGTTTTCATTTGCTTAGAGAATTTGAAACTTATTTGATGAATTAATTAATTCTCCTTTTTTTTTCTTTTTTTTTTTGGAAAATCATCCAGATATTCTTATGAATTCAAAAAAAATACCAAGTTAAGGAAATTCCTTTTAGAAATTTTTAAGGTATATCAAAGTGAATCCAAAATATACCTGAGTTATTTTATAAAATTTTCAAAATATATAGACATATCCCAAATATACCCAAGATAGAATTTTTCTTAGGGAGTTCTTTAATAATTTCCAGAATATATCCAAAATATCTCCAATATACTGAAAATATTTCTGATGTATTTTTAAGAAATTCTGAAATTATAGCCAAGATACCCCAAGTATTCTGAAAAATATACCAAATTGTTTGTTTGAAATTTTGTAATATTTTGAATTTTGATTGAATTTTATTATTTTTTTTCTTGTTTAATGATTTAATTGTTTTTATTCTTTTTTTATTTTTTAGTGAAAATCAAACTAAAATATCTAAAAAATATACCAAAAATATATCGTTTAGGCATATTTTAGGATAATTTAAAATTTAAGTACTGTTGCAATTTTTCGGTAAAATTAAAAAAAAAACTTTGAATACCAGTAAAAATGTAAATAGATATCCATTCTTTGATACTTTTGTAAAATTCCCATTAAAAAATTAGACAAGGGAGACATGGTTAAGAGTAAGCTCCTTGGATGGAGGATCGCATACAAAATACAAAATTCAAACCGGAGTATTAAACAACTGTGTTCTGCCAGTTAACTCATTCAATAAAGAAAAAGGAAGAAAGCAAAATACATAGAGAGGCTTCTCCAAGTAAATCAGATAATAAATCTATCTTATGAATGGTAAAGGTAAAATTACTTTCACAGCTACCCTTCATTAGATTCATGTCTTCTAAAATTACCAAAACCACTTCTGTTACTCTTTACACTAGAAAAGGGGCATAAACAAGCGTGCAGATTGTACATACGTTATATGGCAAGACTTTGCAATGAAAATTCAAAGGTTTTCATGCAGATGGAAATCTCAGAATGAAAATTTTAGAAGAAATT
>CATIWF010133518.1:0-14595 GCA_949630135.1 Balakata baccata
TTTCCATTTTGTTCTTTAAATCATGGGATGATCTTGGCAAAATGGATTTTATCCATAAAAGTTAACAAAATATGTTTTGTTAAAAGTTATGGATAAATGCTCAAGGTTAACATGAAAAGTGTGTTTTCATGTCATGCAATATTTGATTACATGTTTCGGTAAAATTAAAAATTTTTGAAATCTATAATTTTGACCGAGACTGAGAGCTCCCCTCAATCCAAATAAAAATAATCGCTTCCTCTGCCAGCCAACATAGGAGCACCATCATGTACTCTTGGTTTCACTCATGGCAAATATAACATCTATTAATATATATATAAAGTGCCTAGGAGGTGTTACTGTAGCTACTACAATATTCGGATAGTTTTGTCCCTTACTCATCCATATTCAAAATGTCACCATTTTTTTACTCACCCATATTCAAAATATCACCGTCTAGCGTTAGTCACTTTAAATATTTTTTTCCATCTCTCTGTACAGATGACGTCGCCTCCAATATTTCTTAGATTCCAACCAATAGTTCAGAAAATGTCATTGCCCCGACTTGCTTTTTCTCTACACCATTTCTAAAATCGCTTGTTGATACAGCACAGTTTATGCTACCATATTGCATGGAATCGGGATCTTACTCCACAAAAATCTTAAGTAGATTGTATTGAAGAGGGAAGGGAAAAGAGAAATGGTGAACAGTGTTGTGACTAGTGAATTACTGTTCACAATGGCGAAAAACTAATTCAAAAAAAAAAAATGTAACTCACAATATTTTTTTTGAAAACAATATTGTGAATTACTATTTATCTTTAACTTCTATTTTAGCAATGGAACATTTTAAATTTTTAGCATATTAAAGTTATTTTGAAATTTTAATTTAGTATATTAGATAATTTTACATGTTAGTCATTTTAAATAATGATAAAGTTAAAAAGGAAATATAATTAATAGTATATTGATAAATTAAGTGAAAAAATGCACTGTTTTACATAAGATTGGGTGGGGGATGGTTATCCGTGATTCTGCTGGTTAGATACTCAAATGTGCTACTGCAGTTGTGGAGGGTCTGTTTTCAAAGGGAAGCAAGGGCGATGGATAGAAGCTAAGAATCAAGAACACAAATACAGCTATGGAGATATGATACGATGGGATATGGAGATACGATAAAATCTAAAAAATTAAGACACGAACATGGCAGGAATATGACATAATAAAATAATAAAAAATTAAAATAAAACTAATTAAATGTTTAATTTTATTTAATAATAATGATAATAATTTAATTTATAGAATTATTATCAAATATTAAACTAATTTCTTAATATAAAAATTAATGTGTCAATTATGGCATGAAAAGTAAATTATCAATAAGTTAAAAGGTAAATTTATAATGTATCAACAATAACATGAGAGGTAAAATATTAATAAATTAAAAGGTAAAGCTGTAATGTGTGAATTATGGCATAATTAGTAAAACTTTAATAGATTAAAGGGTATATTTGTCGTTATAACATCAAACTTATGAACTCTATAAATAGTTATCTTCAATCCAAAACTTACATAGATCAGAAATGCTGATACTGCCACCTCATTTGCAGCTCGCCATTACACTTGTAGCTCGCTCTCTAGCCATTGTGAAGTCTCTTCCCACAAAAAAAAAAGCTACAAAAAGTCGAGATCTACCTGAGCTGTATTCAAATCCATGTCCCAGCTATGTCCGAAACTTTGACCTTTTTCTGGCAACAACATGCCACGTAGCGTATCCAACACGTATCTTAGACATATCTGATGCGTGTCCGCATATCGGTATATCCGACGCGCCAACTCTTCTATTCTCTTGTCTGCGGTATCCGTGCTTCAGTGGAGAGAAGGACTGAAGTGGATCCAAGGCCTTCGACTATCTAATGTTATCTTTGAATTGGATTGCTTATAGGTCGTCCAGGCAATGTAGCAGAGATCGACTGGTCAGGATGAATTTGGTTTGCTGATTCAGGATTGTCTCCATCATCTATCTGTGGGTGACCATTGCTATTAATTTTTATGAAGTTATATTTTGGGATTTTCCACATTTGGAAGTCCAATCTCTGTTATTTACTGACAATTTAAGCTCTTAATGATATTTTCGTACTTTCAAAAAAAATTAATTTTTATATATAATGTATTTTATAATTAATCTATACTCTAGAATAAAATTTTTAGTTTTTAATTCTATATTTAAAAATTGGAAAACAAGAAAAGCTCATTGTATAATACACTGGATGTATTAGTATGTCACGACAAATTAACGGCTTAAATCTTATAATGAGTATCTAACGAATCTGATTGCATAATTTTGAACGACTCAGATTATATAGTGATTTATATGGCGACGTATCAATACAATGGCATACCGTAGAATGATCCAATAAGGAAACTAAGAAAAAAATAAAAATTGAAAAAAAAAAAAAGAAAAGTAAGAGAATATTTGAAATTGCTGTTGAATGTTTCAAAAATATGTTTGAAATTTTTTTATTTAATTAACTAATTTTTTATAAACTGCTTTTTTCAAACATCTAAATTTTCTTCCTTTTTGTTTAAATTTTTTCTTTATATAACTTCATTTTAATTATATGGAGCCGCTCCATACCACCCCATGTAGCTATTATGTAAGGGAAATTTACATGTTTTATCAAAGGCGGACAATTTTTTTCAATTATACCGGCAAAAATTCTGTATTTTTAATTTCATTTTTTGTATTTTTATTTTTACCAGTTTTTCATTTTTTTTTCAAATATTAGATTTTACTGTGTATTTAACATATCTTTCATTTTATTAAGACAAAAAATGATCATTTCTCATTTTAAACATAGATTAATAATTTATTAACTTACATGACTACTATTAATCTTTATGCATGCATTTATTTATTTTTAATCATTGCTTAATTAACTTAATTAGCAAAAAATATGTAAAATTGAATTTAATTAACTTAATTACCAAATAAATCTTGAACAAACCTTAATTGCAAAAAAAATATAAACTTGTATTTAATTAACTTAATTAAGGTTATTTACTTTGGTAAATTTTGGGTAGATTTTTGGTAATTTTAGTTGAGATATTGATTTGATGTAGGGTAAACTTTGAGTAAATTTTAGATAAAATTTACATAACTTCAACTTTGATTATTTTTGTTGTAAACATTAAGTAAATTTTAGATATAATTTGAATAAATCTCAAGTAAATATTTGATAAATCTTTTGTAACTTTAACATTCATTAATTTTGTGGTAAACTTTGGATAAATTTTAGTAAATTTTGGGTAAACCTTAGATAAATTTTTGGTAAATCTTGGATAGATTTTTGGTAATTTTAGTTGAGATATTGATTTGATGTAGGGTAAACTTTGAGTAAATCTTAGATAAAATTTACATAACTTCAATTTTGATTATTTTTGTTGTAAATATTAAGTAAATTTTGGATAAATTTTGAGTAAATCTCAAGTAAATATTTGATAAACCTTTTGTAACTTTAACATTCATTAATTTTGTGGTAAACTTTGGATAAATTTTAGTAAATTTTGGGTAAACCTTAGATAAATTTTTAGTAAATCTTGGATAGATTTTTGGTAATTTTAGTTGAGATATTGATTTGATGTAGGGTAAACTTTGAGTAAATCTTAGATAAAATTTACATAACTTCAACTTTGATTATTTTTGTTATAAACATTAAGTAAATTTTGGCTATAATTTGAGTAAATTTCAAGTAAATATTTGATAAACCTTTTGTAACTTTAACTTTCATTAATTTTGTTGTAAACTTTGGATAAATTTTAGTAAATTTTGGGTAAACATTAGATAAATTTTAGGTAAATATTGGGTAAATTTTGAGTAAACCTTGTATAACTTTAATTTTCTGGTAAACATTAGGTAAATTTTGAGTATAACTTGGGTAAATTTTACGTAAATCTTTGATAAATATTTTATAATTTTAATTTTCATTAATTTGTGATAAACCTTGGATAAATGTCTGGTAAATCTTTGGTAAATTTCGAGTAAAATTTTGGTTACCAATTGTCCTTATACATGCATTTATTTATTTTTTTCATTAACTTAATTAGAAAAAAAATGCAAATTTATATTTAATTAACTTAATTATCAATGTAAACTTTAATTACCAAAGAAAATATATAAACTTGTATTTAATTAATTTAATTAAAGCTGTATCTTTAGTAAATTTTAAACAAACCTTTGGTAAACATTGGGTTTTCATTTAGTAAATATTTAATAAATATTTTGTAAACTTTTTGGTAAATATTGAGTAAACATTTGGTAATCTCTAGTAAAACTTGGATAATTATTGAATAAACCTTAGTATATTTTGAATAAATTTTGTGTAACTTCAACTTTCATTAATTTTCTTATAAATATTCGGTATTACTTGAGTAAACTATAAATAAATTTTTAATAAATTTTTTATAATTTCAGTTTTTATTAATTTTGTAGTAGATATTTGGTAAATTTTGGTAAATATTCAGTATATATTGTGTAACTTTAACTTTCATTAATTTTATTGTAAACCATGGTTTATAATTTGAGTAAACCTTATAAGTAAATTTTTTATAAATCTTTTTTAACTTCAATTTTTATTAACTTTGCGGTAAATTTTAAGTAAATTTCAGGTAAACTTTATGTAATTTTTAGATAAATCTTGAGTAAAGCTTGTGTAACTTCAATTTTCATTAATTTTCTTATAAACATTTGATATAATTTGAGTAAATTTTAAGTAAATCTTTAATAAACCTTTTGAAAACTAAAATTTTCATTAATTTTGTAATAAATTTTAGGTAATTCTTATATAAACTTTAGTAAATTTTATGTAACTTCAATTTTCATTAATTTTCTAGTAAACATTAGATAAATCTTGAATATAACTTAAGCAAACTTTAAGTAAATCTTTAATAAAATTTTTATAACTTTAATTTTCTTTAATTTTATAGTAAACTTGGATAAATTTTGGATAAATTTTGATTTTCAGTATTTTTATAAATATTTTAGGAGCTTGAAACATATTTAAAAAAAAATATTAGGGCATTTCCTATTTTCGAAAAAAACTTTAAAGGGTAATATTTTTGTAAATGTATTGACATTTTTTTTATTTTTGTAAAATTCTCATCATACTGCAAACAACACCACACAAATATTAGAATTTGTTGTTTACTACTTACAAAATCTAACCAAATTATATTTAATTATTATTACTATTTGCTACAATTAAATAGTATTTTTATATTTATTGGCCTTCCACTCTCCTGTAGCTATCACGTAAACTAAAAAGCATGCTACAGACAATACCACACAACTATTTGTTAGAATTTGTTGTTTGCTATTTAGAAAATCTAATCAATTTATATTTATTTATTGCTGTCCTTATAGTTAATCTTTCAATTTACATGTTCTATTTAACTTTTAACAATATTTATATATTATAAATAAATTTATTATGACATTACACTAAAACATTTGTATTTTATATATATATATATATATATACATTAATAAATTTTATACTTATTTACTTGCTAGATGTTATTTTATTTATAAATTATGTATTTATTTTGTTATTCTAACTTTTACAGTACAACGCAACACGAGAATGAGTAATTAAATGATCCTAAAATCCCAAAACTTTCTAAAAGGATTTTAATTCAAAGCCAAAATTTTGAAAACTTCAAAACCAAATATTGGAGTTACTTCCAGATCTAACTAATAATTGGTAACATCCCAATAGACAAGCACTGGAATCTATTTAAAGCAGGAAAAAGCTTTTGCAATATCATTTATTCCACTTGAAACCACATACAAGAACTAATAAAAAATTCCTTTATTTGACACTTCATTGATTTCCTTATGCTTGCCATGGATTTCGATCTGATCATATTCAACAATATAACATCAAGGAGTTGATGAAGGATAGTAAAGGTTGGAATCTCACAAAATGAGCAAAGGGTTGCATTCTGCATCCCATTCCAGCTGAATCCTGGAAGGATTAGAGCTTAGATCTCACACTTTTATCATCATCTAGAGTAATCATCACTTTCCCAATAGCTTTTCTATCTCTAATAGCAGAAAAGGCATAGTTGGCCTGCCAAGGACATTCAATCAAGTAGATTAGGCAATACCTCTTAAAATAATAATATCAAAAACTAAGCAACAGCAGTAGAATATTGGCATCTAATTCATTTACAGTTATTTCTAGAAAGGAAAGTTCATAATTAATTCAACACAGTTTACCACAAAGTTCTGCCTCTGTCAACTTTCAACTGATGGTCAAGAAATTGAATGGTGACCCCACTTTTTATTTCTTGATTACCAGAATGAGGAAAGAATGCAACTTCTTTTATTCCTTAAGGACAACTAGTCAATATTGACATGGTACAGGAACCACGTCAATCCAAACTATACGTAAACAAGTCTCAGCAACCAAATTGTGGGTTCATAGTTAGGTTCAAATATTATCACCACAGACTATATCAGAAAATGCGAGTAGAAAGCAAAGATTCTCAATTCAGTGATTTTCTTCATTAAAGTTTTCCTTGATCGCCCATATGTATAACCTTTGCTACATACAAGTAAGAAGACAGTATTACTACTTCACTGAGCAATGGCCCCAAGAATATAAGTTTAATGCATCATGTTATATTTCTTTTAGACCAATTATGGTTGCATATAATCTTAGCTAGCTCCAGAAGGAGAACAAGACAAAAAAAGGTTGAATTCCAGACCTCCATCAGGCTATAAGTATGAGAAATGTGGATGCTAATCAGGCCTTTTTCCATCCAAGATAGGAGCTCCCTGAGAGAATCTTCAAGAACACCAGGTTGATGTATTATGTGGCTACCCCAGTAAAGTCCATGTATGGTCCAGTTCTGGATAACAGACAAAACATTGATAAAATTTTTTAATGTAACAACCACGCAAACCATCACAGACCAGTTAAATCCAGTTCTGGATAACAGAAATCCTATATTTGAAGTGCTTTGGTTGGAAAATTTGGATTTGTATCCAGAGTTGCCCCCAATTAGTTTTGCGAGTAGTTTTTTCCTTTTCACCTATCTTTGATACAGAAAAGCTAAAGTTAAATTTTCCTTTTTCCTTGCATTTCTTTTGTACTATGAACTATCAAGAGTTTTCTTTTCTATTATGACATATTGAAGGAATCCCTTTTATGCAATGTAATTTGAAGGAAATATTATCATAGGTAAGCCAACTTGTTGGTAAATGAATAAGTACCTTAACCAGAGCAATATTAGCAGGGATGACAGGAATTTCCCCACTGGCAAAACCAATGACTAGAACTTGAGCACCCCAATTCAAAAGCTTCAAGGCTTCTTTGGTGAGCTTGCCTCCCACAGGATCATACAAAATATCTACGCCTTTAAGCTTCCTTGCCTTTAGAAAGTCCTTGGCACTCACTATAATGTTTTCTTTGCTCAAGTCCACCACATGATCAACTCCTAATGACTTCAAAAACTCTACCTTTTCAGCTCCTCTATTTACAGTTAAAATGCAATAGAGTTATAAGAATTGTAAAGCATATTATCGATTTAAAAAAGGAGAATAATCCTAGTGAAGAAGACTTAATGAAGAAAAATGGCAAGTACCTTGCAACAGCGATAATAGTGGCACCATAAACCTTTCCAATTTGCACAGCAGAAAGGCCAACACCTCCAGCCGCACCAAGAACAAGCAACACCTAATAGAATTCATTGCATTGACAATCTGAGGTTTAACAATCTACTTGAATTCCATTTTGCACGTAGTATGCAAAAGTGTGATGATCTTATTTTAAATGGTGAACTCAAAAATGGGAAAATCATCTACAGCAAATTGAGATGTCATTTCGCACATTGAACAGCTACTGACATTGGCACTTAGACTGGTTTGCAAGATAGCGACAAAACAGACTTTCCTTATAGGGTTGTAAATAAATCAAGTCGCTCGTGAGCTATTCAGGTCTCAGTTTGAAAAAAAGTTTGTTTGAAAATCGTTTGTTAATCTTAACGAATAGAGCTCGAGTTCAAATCCGAGCTCAAGTTAATAATGTTTGGTTCATTAGCTCGAGTACATTTTCGTTTAAAAGTTCGCGAACATATTCATTTAGAAACTTGTGAACGTATTCGTTTAAGGCTCATTTAAGGTTCATTTAAGGTTCATTTACATTATATTTGTTATTAAGCTCGAGTACGTGTTCATTTAAAAGTTCGCAAACATATTCATTTAGAAGCTTGCGAACGTATTCGTTTAAGGTTCATTTATATTATATTTGTTATTAAGCTCGAACTTGAGCTTTTGCCATTATTAGTTAACAAGCCGAACTTGAATTTTTGTCATTATTAGTTAATGAGCTAAGCTCATTAAATATAATAAAAAATTATTTACGAGTCGAGTTGCTCGCGAGCTTAATAATCTTGAAATGGACCGAGTTCGAGCTCAAATATTAAGTTCGAATCAAGCTCGAGCTCATTTAAACGAATCAAGCCCAAACTCATCAATATTCGGTTCGACTCGATTTGATTACAACCTTATTTCCTTCCAATTCATACACTCGCAAATCAGCTTTATTAAGTACACAGTAGATTGAGTATCATTTCAGCATAGTAAAAATATAGAAAAACAATAGAGATCAACATGATCTTATAGAGAAGAAATAAAATACACAAGTAAAGCGCAAAGCAAACAATGCATACAGAAGAAAAGGTGTTTTAAATAAAAGACACCAAAAGATATAGGTAATTATCTTCATTCTTCAAATTTTTTTATCCCCCGAGTTTAACTATAAATTTTCCACAATTGCAGTAAATATAAGATTCATGTCAGTTTTATTTATTACCGTCAAGTACCAATCTCAATCTCACCAACTTAATTAGTGAGAAAATCCATATTCTGTAGTAGAAGGGAAGAAGTACGGAACAATACAAAGTTATCATGGCCGCCATAGATGTACAGAGGGAAGAAAAAACAGAAGAGAAGAGAAATGATCAAGACAAAACTATCATGGCGTGGTACCGTATCCAACACCATTTTTTATGCTAAGGAGGGTGTATTCAATTAGGATTTTAATAGATTTTAAAGTCAAGTGGTATTTAATTAGAATTTATAAAGACTATAAAAGTCGAAAGGTATTTAATTAGGATTTCTAAAAACTTAAAAAAAATATATAAAAGTAAAGTGGTATTCAATTATCATTTATAAATACTCTATAAAAGTAAAATGGTATTCAAAAAGCAAAAGTCTTTTACTTTCTCATAAGATTTCAACAGAATTTTTTTTTCACTTTTTCATAACAACATAGAACAGTTACCAGTCCATCAAAAAACCACATATTCTGGGAGAGGTCGACTTGGGGCTCCCTCTCCTTCTTGGGAAGGAAGAAAAGATTCATATGAAAGTGCCATCGTACTCTTGGATAGGAATGGCAATTAAACCAGGACCCGTGGATCCCCGCCCCGTACCGACCTGAATGGGGTTGGTTTTTTGACTTTTAACCGGGGTTGGAGCAAGTTACGGGACGATATTTATATACCTCATTCCGGTATATATATATATATATATATATATATATATATATATAACTTGTTTTTAGATGTTATAAATGGTGTTTACCTAATAGAAATTATTAAATCAATGCATATAATGATTCCAAGAATCATCTTAGATTAATGGTGAATATCTTGATAACTACAATTTCAGTAGTGTATATGATTGCAACCGTACAAAAATACTGCTACCTTTTATCTTTTTGAATTATTTTGGCTTTAAAAATGATAGACAATTAGTTTAAATTTTTAGATATAGTGATTATATTATAGTTTGGTATTTTTTTTATAGTGGATATTCAATTTGCTAGTAATTTATCGATTAATTAATATTATGATTTTCATTAATTAAGCATGAATTATGAAACATTTAAAATTAAAATATCGAATCTTTTATAATTTTTGGTCTTATTTTAGATTTATTTTGATATGAATTAAATTAATAATTTAAATAGATATATCAAACATAATTAAGTTAAAAATATAGCGGAAATATCTGACTCCGCTTGAGGATACCTGACTCTATTTGGAGCGGAAATGGATATTAATATTATTTTTCTGTAAGGATATGGGGCAGGGATGGAATGAGATATAAATTTATAGATGGGGACGGGAAGAGTAAAATCCGACCTCGATCCGCCTCATTGCCACTCCTACTCTTGGAAGACCTCGACTGAGCACACTAGTCTATAATTAGTGGATTATCTTACCCTTTCTTTTTTCTCGTTCACTTTCCATAGTATAGAAAATGATGTCAGCTAAATTTGTCTAAGAAATATGAGCTGCGTGAAAATTGTAACTAGCTTGCAAAGAGATGGTGATTGAGCTCTATTTATTGATTATTTTAATTGATAGTTCTACTTTATTGTTTATTTTAAAATTTTATTTTTATTGTATGAGAAATATAAATTTATGGCATTAAAATATGTATTTATCAAAATAAATAATAGTTAATGTCTATGAAAGTCTACAAATGTTTATAAAAATCCTAAAAAAATAAAATCTATAAAAGTCATTGATAAAATTATAAACTCTGCAAAAGTCATTTAATTAAAAAAAATCTATAAATATCTTTTAAAATCCTAATTGAATACATCCTATAAAATTCAATTTTTTGTTTTCCACTTTCTACTCCACAATGAGGATTAATTTCACCAATAGTCATTATACTTTTAATAATTTACATAAAAATTATTGTTTCAATTGTTTTCTTATAAAAATAACTAAATTTCAATTTTTTTCCATAAAAATTACTTATGAAAATTTTTTCATCGAATTGCTAATGACATAACACATATAACACCATATCATCATCCACATAAATGCTATGTTAGCTAATTCAAAGAATTATATTGCTACATCGTTGTCCACCTCAAAAATCCCATTAAAAATTGCCGAAAGTAATTTTTATGGAAAAAAAATAAAATTTATTAATTTTTATAGAAAAAAATAAAAAAATTTATTTTTAGGCAAGTTATGAAAGACCTTCGGGAAATTAACCCCAAAATGGTGTAGCATTGGAGATGGTACATACCTGAGAAGAGGTCAAGTGAGCTCTGTGAACAAGAGCTACATGGGAGGTTCCAAATGCCACAGGCAGTGCACCGGCAGCCAGCAGATCACACCCATCTGGCACTCGAAACCTTCATTGCAATCAAGAGAAAGAAAAATTAATAAATAAATGAACGAAACAAGTTCTTTTTTTTTTTTCATCCAAAAAGGAAAATCCAGTAAATTATAAATTTTACAATTGGGATTGATCGGCGACAATAAATTGAGCAAAGGAGCCGAGGGTAGCGAAGGAACAGACGCGGTCGCCGACCTTGAAAATGGAGACATTAGGACCGACAGCATCGACAATACCAGAATAATCGGAGCCAGGGATGAAAGGTAGGGGAGGCTTTTCTTGGTATTTGCCCAGAATCTGGAGATAGTTGGCATAGTTCAAGCTGGTGGCTTTAATTCTAACTCTTACAGCAGTGGGAAAGTCCAATGGGGGGATTGGGTGTCTTTCGCTCAATACGATCGGAGAATTCTCGCCTATCTCCCCCACTGGATCCCCCAATTTTTTACAAACAAGAGCCTCCATTTTTGTTAGTTTCTTGTGTTTTCGGTCGGCACGATGATGCTAATGATTTTCTTATGCTATCTATCGAGAAGAGATAATCACTATACGTCTGTCGTTTACCCTATGTAAGATATGGGAAAAAGGGAAGAGTGTAAAATATAGGAACTTTTACAAAAATTAAAAAAAAATAATAATAATTACTAAAATACTATTTTCAATTTTTTTTAGAAATTGAAAAACTTTTTTTTTCAAAATACCAAAACATTAAAAATATTACAATAATATCCAAATTTACAGTGACGAATCTAAGAATTTTGTATAATAAAATCTATATATATAGCATAAATTTCAATGGCTTAAACAATAAGCATCCCTTTAATTTCTATATTTTTCTCTAATTTCCCTTCATTGATTTTTAGTTCTATTTCAAAATTTTTTAAAATGACATATCAGTGCCACTATTTATTAACAACTAGAAAGTAAATTATTAAAAATTACAATCACATTGGCAAATTGTACACTGTATATCTTTTCAAGTTTTATAAGTTACAAATTTGGTCTAAAAATAATATTCTAGAGCAAATATGATAAAAGAAAAAAGGATTAAGTGAGCAATCTAAAAAAATTGACAAATTGAAAGAGTGACATATAGTTTATGTCAATTTCAATTATAAAAATACACATATGATAATACAAAGTAAAATCTTATAATAGTTGTAACATCCTATATCCGTAATATGTATCATATAATGAACACTATAAGTGGATTCGTAACTATATTAAATATTATTTCTTATCCTTAATAACATATTAAATAAATTTATATAAATTTTTTTTCTTTATATATATATATATATATATTTGTTACCGATATGTTTATAATTGTTTTATTTCACTATTTAGTTATTAAAATTTTCAGCAGTATAACGGTTGCACTGTGAATTTTACCTTTCTGCAAATTTGAAAAATAACACTCTTATTATACTTTATAATACCTCAACAACCTCCAATAATTATAGTTTCAAACCATCACACAAACAACATATATGTATATAGATGTCATCCATAATATAGATTGTATCACTACATCACACACTCATCTATATTGTCTACAATATCATACATACATATATATTATTTGGTACAACTTTATCTGTTATAAAACTATACATATACATGCATCTACTATAAAAGTCCAAAATACTATTAAATTATTTTGATTTTTAATCCTGCAGTCGTATGCTTGTTATGTTTACTCCAACTCATATACTTCTCAATCTGTACTACCTAAACCTGCACGCAGCAATAACTGCGCATTGAACGATCTATGCCTAGAGGTGGATATATTTTTAATATTTTCCATTTCAAAACATACATACTATGCATGTATATTTATCTCACACAATTAATTCATAATATTTTTTTTCCTTATTGTCACTTATTAATTATCACATCTATTATTCTTAATATTATTATACAATTTCACAACATATATTTACATATAGTTAATTATTATAGTATTTATTTACTAGCACAATCCTTTACATACATTTCATTAATTTTTTTTATTTATTAGTTCATTATAAATCACTTTTTAAATAATTAAATTACATACTAATCCTTAATTTATTTATCAACTTATTGTTTATACGATTTTGACTTTATATCTTCTTTTCACTCCATAATTACAATTATTACTACTAAACTCATTCAATTTTACTAAATTACCAATTTATCCCCTTTTATTTTCATTTCCTAACAAAGTAACTATTTACTTTTTTTTTTTAAAATTCTTTACAAGTTTACACTTAATTTCTTATCTTGCCTCTATTAGTATCCAGTAGAAATATTCGAACCAGATATGCAAGATGTGGATCCTAGAGGTCTAAAAATATTAAAAACTGATCCTTAAGGACTATAGAGCCGTGAACATAATAACATAAAAATATAGTTGTAAATCGTCATTAGCCTACACATGCAAGTCATCATGACTTATACAACGGTAAAGTGTCTATATGGCTAGTCACTTATATCCTATACTTCTAATTTAACTACCAATATATTGAGGGAAAACCAATTTTTCCTTTACTTTTTTTTTTCCTTACTTATACCCTTAAATAGCTTTATTTCTTATTCATAAACATAATTTTATTTCTTATTCCATATAACATAATTAAATATACATACATCATATTTTATTTCTTATTCATACTTACATATTCAAAATTATCATATAACTTATATATTTCCACTTCTTATTTATTTCTCTATAATTATTATTAATAATTAGCAAATTTTTTATGCATATCATTATTAATAATTATTAAAACATGTATTTATAATTTATGCAACCTTGTACATAATACATATTTAAACTATAATATAACCAATTAATTCCCAAAAATTCTCACTAAATTCCTACTAACTTTATTTTAATTCTATTTTTATTTTCCTACTAAAATTCATTAAAATCTCATTAAATTATCTTTTTTCTTTCTTATGACACACCATTAGGTCCATTCACTTTATCTAGCTCAAATCTTATTTTCATCAAATCATTCATTCCAAACATCATAATTTTAACTAAATTTCATGTTTCTATACTAAATTTCCATGAGTTCATAATTTTTCTTTATGCAAACATACATACATACACATGAAAAATCATCAAAATAAATGGAAAACAATAGAATTTGTATTCACAAACCTTATTTCTCTTTTGCTTTTCCTTTTTCCTTATATTTGCTTGCTCCATCTTTGTCACTTTCATTTAGCAAAATTCCATGCATAAGTTTTTCCTCAATTTTTCCTTTCAATAATCCAAAATTTGCATGAATTATAAATCTCCACCTTAAAATCTACCCAAAATTCAATTAAATTCACTAACTTCACTTACTTGGATTTTTGCTCTAAATTCTTCCTTCACACTTCTTTCAACTTGTTCATCAAAAAATGAGTTCTAG
>CATIWF010133521.1:0-15445 GCA_949630135.1 Balakata baccata
TGAAGATTTTTATAACAATGAGGACTAATTAGTCAGATAAATTTTTACCCGTATAATTGTAATATATAATATCTTCCACAACTTGTCCTTGAGCAACTAAAATATAAGCTTATTATTCTCACATGCAAGGGAAGGAATACCCAATGACTTGCCAAGTGCAATAGAATAATAAACCTTTAAAAGTGGAAAATTAACATGATTGGCCATATTCATTAAATAATAAATATTTATCATTTATTTATTAATGAATAGTTAGAATTATATTTTATAATAAAATTTTGAATACTAATTTAAAAAAAATAAATAAGTTTTCTTTTCAAAATTTATTAAAAAAACCAACTTTTAACCATTTATTTATATGAAATGATGAAAATTAAATAAAGATGATGTACTATGCTCAAACCAATTTAAGATAATTTGTTACCCATTTCCATATTTATAATGTTCTAGAAAAATTTTTAATTAGACTATGTTAATCATGTCGACTATAAACTAATCCAATCATTAAATAACATGTATGCATATTATATTTATTTTAACTAATGACAATAAAACAATTAAATACATGTCAATAAGTGATTTGATTAGTATATGGATAACATGATAAATATAGTCTACTTAAGAATTTCTACATGTTTTGACCATTCATTAATATAAAATTATGGAATTCAAACCAATATAAGGGAATTGAACTCCACCCCAATTTATCATCTTCTAATCATTCATTAATAAAAAATTGTGGATATTAAATAGATACTTATAATTTATCATATTCAAACCCATTTAGAGGAATTTGTATTCACTCGATCGGATTACGTTTGTCGTATGGTAAATTGCTAATTATGCACAAATTAATTGCATCATGGGACTAGGGATTACAATAGGTAGGTTACCTACAAAAATTTTACTATCCAAACGAGAATTCGATTATATATACCACTATCTAAATTCATTCCAAACCCATTTAAAATTCTAATATTAATATTCGTACTCGTTCCAAATCCGATTATTATTACCCTTTTAATACCCGAACTCGTTTAATTGTCATTTAAAATTTTATAATAAAATGAAATTCAAACTAACTAAATAAATAAAATTATTAAAATATAAAAACAATCTATTATAAATTACTACAAAATCAAATAAAACATAAAATCTAATTCAACATATTCAAATTAAAATAATTCATTAAATTGTTCAAAAATAATATTAAAACAATAAAATTATATATTATTCATTATGATATATTATTTTTCAATCTCATACTCTCATTATATTTGTAATTCATCAATCTTTAGAAATATCTAAAAAAATAATTAATTATATCTTTACATTTATTAAATTTCAATAGAATAAATTGCATATATATATATATATATATATATATATATATATATATATATATAATCAGATAGCAGGTACTGAGAGACCTCTACCCATACCGTACCCATAGATGTGATAGGTTTAAAAATTACAATCCAAATCCATCCAAAACTCTAATAGAATTACCCACTAGAGTTTAAACAAGTATGAAACACAGATACTTGCGAAACTTGTATTCGTTACCATTTCTACATGGGACACACATTATAGATAATAATCAAGTAAATAGGAAACTAATCCTTTTTTTTTGTAGTTTTAATGTGATATCGAAGTTAACTTTATTGACGCAGAACGTATTGGGCAGAACCTGAAAGGCAACAAAGTATTCTCTTAAAAGATTTGAAGTAGCTCTCAAACTTAAGACTTTTTATTAAAGTTTTGTACAAACTCATCCATATTCTATTGAATGAAAATTAATCTTTTAATCCAATGAAAAAAAGTGAAAAATAGATCTAATGTGCAAAGCCTATTACTATAGGAGATAATCCAGCTCTTTCCTATCTAAGAGCATAAAAGTAAAAAAATTTCAACTTCGTATGTTGAATGTTAGAAAATTAATATTTCACCCACGGATTATTCCCAAATATCATAGTTTGGCCTATTTCTTAATTTAAAACTTAACAAATTGAGTTGAGATTCTACTGATATAAATAAGATTAGTCTTAGTATTTGATTCTAGTTGATTGACTAAAAAATATACACAATCTAGCAAAAAAACTTAATGAATTGAGCATTGTGATGCTCATAACTAGCTATTCCACATTTTTCTTTGTCATGCCAATGAACTATGAAGGATATATACAATGACATGTTGTTGTGTATATACGTTAGAGATATGCCCTAAAAGCAATCACCTTATGCACTTAATATATATATTTAGAATGATACTCTTTCATTATATTGATATTCATTGCATATGAATTGATGTAGATCTTAAACTAATTAATAAAAGTTTATGATATGAAACACAGCATGAAGGAAATCATTATGAGATAATGCTCATAAGATTCCTATCATGTGCAATTGTCTTCATATCTAAATGATCCTTAGTCATAGGATTAACAAGATGAGATATTGTTAATCTGAATAGACTAGCACACGTTATACTCATTGATTGGATCAAGTAGTTGATTTCATGAAACTATAGACATGAGATGTTTAGAGTTAACAAATGGATGCTTACTAAGGGTAGCTAAGTATATTGGAAGATCTGCAATGAGACAATCATATGGATTATCTATTCAAATTTCATTGATAATCTAATCATAGCAATGATGCAAGTATCCTTATACTTGAGGTGCTCAAGATTATATTGGATACTAATTCTGTACTTTGACTCCATTCATTATTGCCTTAAGCGAGGTCGCTCATAGAGTGGTGATTGGATACAACTTGAGGTATTCGAAAGTAGTTGAGTAGTCAACAGAGGATTCACCGCTCCTAATAGAAGGAGATTATACCCATGGCCTATTATAGAGATCGTTACTTGTGAAACTTTGGCCAAAGTAAACATGTCTTGAAGATGGTCTTCAAAGACATATCTTATAGAGTAATGAGTCTCAAGGACAAAAACTAACATCACTTGGACTAGATATGATGTAGTTAGTCTAGTAGGAGCTGACATAGACCATATTTTGAATCGAGTGGAGTATAGTGAGGGTAAAAGGACAAATTGCATGAATTATTATTTATGAAAAAGTTTGTAGTTAAACCACTGACTTTCCTGTCAATGTTATGATGTGTTGCTAGATACTGCTCGAGATCAAGTTTTGATCTGAGTGACCAATATAACCGAGAACCTAATAGGTTACACGCATAGAAAAAATGAAGGAAATATAAAATGGGCTTTGGATGTGATCTAAAATATGAGAAGGATGAGTGTGCAAAAGAGTTTTGCATTTTGGGGCAATACTGCTTCTCGTATGCGTGATGGACATCACGTGTGTGATAGTGGTTTCAAAGCTTTTGTTCGTCATGTGCATGATAACTGTCACGTGCATGACAGAAGCTAGGCAACTTTTGTTAGTCGCATGTGCAATGGCCATCGCACGCATGATGAATGGCTTGATAGCTTTTGCATACCCAAGCCCTAAAGCTCATCATACGTATGATGACTTGCGATTCAACAGTGTCCTATTTTGAATAAGACACTAAACCTGGGGTTTTAACTCCTCATCTCTAATTTGGATTAGAGAATATATAAATAGACCTTTTAAAGGTCTAAAATAGGGTAGCCTCTATAGAAAAATGAAGAGTTAATTTCTTCTTCTTCTCTCTCAAAGATTATCCACTATTGCTAGCATTTTGGCATTTTATCACCCTATGGCCTTCGAGATTCCTTTTTTCACTCCTTCCCGTGGATCACTATTAGAGCAATCCATAAGCTTTAGATTGTTATAGTTTTTTATAACCCAACAAGAAGGACAACTCACAACCTTGAAGTTCAAAATTCAAACAAAGAGGTAATCGTCGTCAAACCTTAGATAGGTTAATTGATTTTGATTACATAAGACGATCTCGGTATTTCAGATTTTAAAATTTTAATTTTTCCATTGTGCTTTTTATATGAGATACATGTTAAAATATAACATTAGTATTAGAGCCCCCTTATGCTCATCAAAATTGATTTTAATTGAAGATACAATTTGATTGCACAAAAATGGCAATTTAGGATTTTTTTAATTTGAAAATTATTTTGGATTTGGAATTCGGTTTTAATTTTAATTTTCTTTCATAATCTATTAATGATATGATTGTGGATGATATTTATGATTGAAAATTGATATAAATGGGATTCATATAGTGAAATTCGTTTATGAAATTAAATTGCCAAAAAAAACTAGGTTTTGAGTGATCTAGTGAACTTGATTGTGTTCTTCCATGGGACTGTTTGATTTATTTTTGTAATTTGATTATAAGAACATAATTAGAATATATTTGGAAAGTGTTTAATCTCTGGGCACCTCTAAAATTGAGTTAAAAATTGTTTTAATAAATTTTGCAAATAAGTGACAAAACGGGTTTGTTTTGTATGCCTTGTTAGGGGTTGTTTTTATTTGTAGTTTTTGTATGTTCTAATTTAGGTTCCAGCACCTTAGAATTATATTTATGTGATAATTATGATGTTATTTTGACATTCATTGCATGCCAAAGTATTTTGCTCAATTTCAAATTTCCATAATGATTCTAGTTGATAAATGAGTCAATTTGAATGTCTTGTGTGTCTGTTTGCTGGGCTTAATGATTTGGCTTGTTCAATTATTTTGATTGGGTTGAGCTAACCTATAGATGCTTAGATTGATTATATAAGTTTCTGGAATTTTTGGAATTTAGGACTTGATTTTGAATCAATCTAAATTGAATAATTTTAAATCTAGTATGACTAGATAGTAATATGCTTATCGTAATTGAATTATTTGATTCTTATGGCATCATAATAACTTGAATTTGAGGTTAGTTAACTATGAATCAATTTCTGGAAAATATTGGATTTTGATTTTAATGTGATTATGAAATTAAAACCAATATGGAAATTTCATTCAAATTAGGAAGTAATTTGAGCACACTTAAGGTCAATGTGAATTGGAGGTGGTGTTGGGTAAGTGTACATGAGATGTGCACACATCAATCAGTTGATAGCACAATTTAGTAGTTGCATATCTTATGCAATTGATATGAGATATCTAGCAATTTGACCTAAGAAGGCTTGTTGAGTACACTCAATTTCATTCTTAAGTTAGAATTGGATATCGACCCACTAGGAGAACCTCCATATAGGTTCTCTTGAATTCATAGTGAGGGTTATGGGTTCGCAATAAAATAGTGAGAGCCATAATACATATTATTAAAGACCTAATATTATGCATTCAGATACATAATTCTACAATCTTATTCTTTACATCTAAATTGTTTGAATCATGTCATTTAATATGAATCAAAGCATAATGACTAGTCAAACAAATTGACTAACCTAAAATTCCTTTATTGGCAAGAAATTGAGAATGGTTCTCAAATGCGAAAGGGTTGCCAAAATCTTGGAATAGTCATTTTCCTTCCTTTACTGCTAGGATGTAAATGTTATGAATAGTTTGCATACAAAAAGTACTTGGACAATGATAGATTGGTTTTATGTCATCCGAACTTCATAAGTAGCATAGAAATGGATGTAAATCCATTATGTATCATCTTTGCAAGATGGTTAATGAGAAAGCTTACACTGAACAATATGAGACATTTAAATTACTCTACCACTCCAAGATGATAGAAAGGAGATCTAAAATGCAACATGCACTATAAATAAAAAGAAAAAGGTAGAGATGACCTAAAAGAAACTTGCTTCTAATATGGCAAGAGTTGAAAAATGGAAGTGGAATAACAAAACTTGATTAGAGTTTTAAAGAAGCAGAAGGACAAGATATATGGATGCACTTTCTACTTCAAGTAAATTTTGACATTGAGGTTAACATTGTTTCTTGCAATAATACATAGATATTAAATATCGCATGTGTGTCTTACATATACATGACATGCAAAGAATGAACAAACAATAGATAGCTCTAAAAAAGAAAGTCGAAACTATGTGCATTAGCTATAAAGCAAAAGTTGCTACACTAGTTATAGGGGCTTACATTTTGACACTCTCTAGTGAGTTGGTTTAATAATTAGATAGTTGCACTTTTTTTTTATTGTATAAATAAATAGTGTTATTTTGTTTAAAAGTTGAACAAAATTTTTCGATTTCACTTTTAAGAACAATTGTTGTTCAATATGGTCTTTATGGAACTAAAATATTATGCAAAACAATTTACATTCTTGGAATATCTAATTCTATCTTCAATATCAAAATTAAAGGGTTGATGACCTAAAACAATAGATTATGGCATTGTTAACTTGGACATATAAAAGAGAATCACATACTGAGTTATAGTAACTTGGAGTCACTTGATTATGAATCATATGACACATGTGAATCTTACTTATTATGCAAGATGACAAAATTAGCTTTTAGTGAAAAAGATGAATATGCAAAAGGGCTAATGAACCTTGCACATATAGATGTATGTGGACCAATGCTCATGCATGCCACATATGGTTTTATCTACTTCATTACTTTCATTTATAATCACTCATAATTTGGGTACTTGCATCTGGTAAGATACAAATTTGAAATTTTTGAAAAGTTCAAAAAATTCAAAATGAAATAGAGAAACATTTTAGCAAAAGTATTAAGACACTTAGATTAGATCAAAGTGAAAGAATACTTAAGCTAAAAGTTTCAATGTCATCTAAAAGATAATGAGATTTTATCTCAGTTGACTCCACCTCATATGCCATAATATAATGATATGGTTAAAAAGAGAAACTAAACCTTGTTAGACATAGTGAGATCCATGATAAGCTTTGTAGAACTCCTTAAGTTCCTTATATGGTCATGCAAATGAGATTATGTTTATGTGATAAACATAATACCTTATCCGTCGATTGATGTTGTTCCATATAAGATATGAAATGACAAAACCTATTCTTTTACAAATGAAGGTTTAAGATTATCTCGCTTAAGAAAAACATATAACTTTAGATTAGCTAAAATCTAAATTAATGTCTGGTTGTGGGATAATCAATGGGAGTCATTTGAATATCGATTTTACGATTTTTTGGAACAAAAGATATTTGTTTCAAAGTATAATATCTTCCTAGAGAAAGAGTTTCTTCTTCAAAAAGATAATAGGAGCAAGATTGAACTAGATGGAGTTCAAGATGCTCAAGCAGACACAAAATCAACTAACAAAGCCTAAAATATGTTATTCTTAAAGATGAAGTTACAATAAGACTTTAATGAAACATAAGAGCTTCATAAGTAGGATACGAGTTGTTCCAAAGAGATATAGATCTCTTATAAGTGAATAAAATGTCATATAGCTCATAGAGAATGATGAGCCTACTATTTATGAAGAAGTTCTGGAAAGTTTAGAATATAATGGCTATAAGCCATAAGTCGAATATGGATTCCAGGTTTGAAAACCAAGTATGGACATTGGTTGACCCACCTAAAGAGATAAAACCCTGTTGGGTACAAACAGGTTTTCAAGATGAAGACTGACATGGAAGGTAACATAGTTATCTATAAAGTTAGGATTGGTAGTTAACGAATATCGTCAAAGACAAAGGTTGACTTTGATAAGACCTCTTCTCCATATGTTATGCTTAAATCCATCATATTACTTTTAGCCATTGCTACTCATAATAATGAGATTTAGCAAGTGGATGTGAAGACAACTTTTTATTAAAGAAATCTAACCTAAGATATATTCATGACACACCCTAAGGGATTTACATCCAATGATGGTAAAATGGATACAAATTGCAAAAATTCATTTATAGATTGATGCAAGTATCTAGGAGTTGGAACATCCAAATTGATGCGGTAAACAAAGAGTTTACTTTCTCACAAATTGTGGATGAACCTTGTGTATACAAGAAGGTTAATGGGAGTGGTGTCGTCTTCCTAATAAAGTATATGGAAGACATACTGTTTGTAGGAAACGATGTGTCAATTCTAAGTTAGTCAATTTGTTACTCTCAAAGAATTTCTCCAAGAAAGATTTTAAAAGTAACCTACTAGAAAGGGATTGAGATCTATAGTGATAGATCTAAGAGGTTACTTATTCTTTCTTAGTCTACATAGGTAAGATGCTAAAGAGGTTAGCATGGAATAGTTCATAAGAGGATTTATTCCTATGATTGATAGGGTTACCCTATCTAAGTCTTTATGTCCAAAGACATAAGACAAATGAATTGGCAAGGATGGGATTCCATGAGCTTAGGCTATTGGATCCATTATGTGTTATGTTTTGTACTAGGCCCAATATATCTAATGCTCTGAATGACATGAGTGGATATCAATATGATCCCATAAGAGATTTTTGGGTGACTATTAAGAATATCCTTAAATACCTTGTAAGCTTAAGGTAAGCAAGTTTATGGATGCCAACATCCAAATTGACAAGGATGACTCAAAATTCTAGTTGAGCTATGTATTCACATTAAGTGGTTATGTAGTCAGTTAGAAGAGTTCCAAATAGGTAATGATTATGGATTTCACAACTGAAAGTATATTGCAACTTCCAACGCAGCTAAGAAAGTGGTTTGGATAAGTAAAATCATCACAAAGTTAGAAATGATTCATAGCATTATTAATCCAATATCATTAGAATAACAATAGGGCCATATCATAAGCAAAACGAATCATTGTCTCATCAAAAATCCAAACATGTATTCACTATTATCAATTGATTAGTGAGATCAATGGTAGACATGATGTAATGATAGAAAAATTCCTACTTATTAGAAGATATCTGTTCGAGTCACTAGACCAAATCCCTAAAAGGAATATGATAGTCATATCATTGCCTATGATGTAATCTACAATGGTGATTAGCTTTAGTGCAAGTGGGAGATTGTTAGAGATGTGCCCTAAAGGCAATTGCCTTAGACATTTGATGTACAGATTTAAAATGACACTCTTTTATTATATTGGTATTCATTTGCATATGAATTGATATAGATCTTAAATTAATTAATGAAAGTCCATGATACGAAACATAACATGAAGGAAATCATGATGAGATCATGCTCATGAGATTCCTATCATTTGCAATTGTGTTTATATCTAAATGATCTCTAGTCATAAGATTAATAAGATGGGACATCATTAATTCAGATAAACTGGTATATGTTATACTCCTTGATTGGATCAAGTATTTGATTACAAGAATTATAGACATTAAATGTTTAAAGTTGACATGTAGATGCTTGCTAAAAGTAGCCAAGTATATTTGATGACTTACTATGAGACAATCATATGGATTTTCTATTCAAATGTTAATAATAGTCTTATTATAGCAATGGTGTAAGTATCTTTAGACTTGAGATTCTCAAGATTATCTTGGATACTGATTTTGTACTTTGGCTCTATTCCTTATTGTCTTGGACGAGATTGCTCATAAGATTGTGATTAGGTACAATTTGAGGTATTCGAAGGTAGTTGAGTAGTTGACAAAAGATTCACCGCTCCTGATAGAAAGAGAATATACCCATGGCCTCTTATAGAGGTCGTTACTCTGAAAACTTTGGCCAAAGTAGACATGTCTTAAAGATGGTTTTCGAAGACATATCTTATAGAATAATTAGTCTCAAGGACAAGAACTAACATCACTTAGACTAGATGTGACGTAATCAGTCTGTAGGAGTAGACACTTAGACCATACTCTGAGCTGAGTAGGGTATAGTAAGGGTGAAAGGGAGAATTGCACGAATTATAATCTATGGAAAAGTTCGTAGTCAGACCATTGACTTTCCGATCAATTGGGGGTCATGATGTATTACTAGATACCATTCATGATCTGCTCGAAATCAAGTGTTGATCTGAGTGGCCAACAGAAATGGGAACTTAATAGGGCATACACATAGAAGGAATGAAGAAAAAATGAAAT
Source organism: Balakata baccata (assembly GCA_949630135.1). Taxonomy (NCBI): domain Eukaryota; kingdom Viridiplantae; phylum Streptophyta; class Magnoliopsida; order Malpighiales; family Euphorbiaceae; genus Balakata; species Balakata baccata. Next base: position 9,876 of record CATIWF010133521.1, read on the forward strand.
GGGTATTGGATGTGATCTAAAACATGAGAGAGATAAGTGTGCAAAAGAGTTTTGCTTTTTAGGGTAATTACAAGTCACGTGCATAATGGTCATTGCGTATGGGATAATGGTTTGAAAGCTTTTGTTTGTTGCATGCATGACAAAAGCTAGGCAGCTTTTGTTCATCGTGTGCATGATGACTATCGCACGTGCAATGAATGGCTTGACAGCTTTTGCACACCCAAGCCTTAAAGCTCATCACACGCATGATGACTTGCGATTCTGCAGTGTCCCATTTCGAATAGGACATTAAACCTACCCATTTCTAATTTGGATTAGAGAATATATAAATATACCTTTTAAGGGTCTAAAATAGGGTAGCCTCCATTGAAAAATTAAGAGTTAATTTCTTCTTCTTCTCTCTTAAAGATTATCCACAATTGCTAGCACTTTGTTGTTTAATCACTATAGCTTTCGAGGTTCTTTCCTTCACTCCTTCATGTGGATCACTGTTAGAGCAATCAATAAGCTTTGAATTATTGTGGTTTGTTGCAACCTAACAAAAAGGAAAGCTCACATCCTTGAAGATCAAGATTTAAACAAAGAGGTAATCATCTTCAAACCTTGGATAAGTTAATTAGTTTTGATTGCATAAGGCGTTCTCAGTGTTTCGAGTTTTAAATTTTAATTTTTTCACTATGCTCCTTGTATGAGATACATGTTAAAACCCAACAATATATGCATTTAATTATTTTTTTTAAACCATATGTATTCTAATCTATTTTACTATTTGAAACTAATCATGTTTTGAGCTTAGTCACAATTAAGATTCTTCACCCCTCACCAAAAATATCTTTAACTAGCCTTAAGCTTTTTCATAGGTAGAAAGGATCTCTTTAAGAGCCAAACATTCCTGATCATTTGCTTGAGAAAAAAGTATGTTGTCATCTGCAAAAAAGTAAGTGAGAAATCTTTGGGCTGCCTCTTTTCACACTAGCTCTATGGATATCATCTTACGTTATTACCTTTCGAATCAAATAGGAGAAACCCTCTGCATATAAGACAAAAAGATATGGCAAATAAGGGTCCCCTTGATGAAGCCCCCTATTTGGCCTAAGATAACCTCAAGGAAAACCATTAATAAAAAAACTATAAGAGATAGAGGAAAACAAAACATAATGAAATTAATGAAATGAAAGAGAAATCTCATCTTAATCAATAAGGACTATAAATAATTCCACTATACTCTATTATACGCTTTACTCATATCTAATTAAAAGGCAGAAAAGCCTTTCTTCCCCCTTTAGCCTATGTTTAATGGAATGAAAAATCTCAAAGGCAATGATATCATTGTTTGTTATCTGATGATTAGGCACAAAGGCATATTGGGTCTTATGTATAAGACTGGGAAGAATAATTTCTAGCCTAGTCGCTATGACATTTGTCATTGATTTATAAATAACATTACAAAGCAATAGGTCAAAGATCTCTCATGTTTTTTTGGATTCTTAACTTTAGGAATAAGTGTAACACCCCACTTATATAATACAAATAATCTTATTATATAAACAGAATGCCACATGATTAGCTGGATAAATCGGTCTAAAATTTATATAATTTTTTTTAATAAATTAATCTATATATATATATATATATATAATTCTAATTAAGCATACTATATTAGTTATCATCTTATATCATTATTTCTTAGTAATTGTGATAAAGTGATATGTAAATATAAGAAATAATGATATAAGATGATAACTAATATAGTATGCTTAATTAGAATTATATATATATATATATATATACCAACTCATTATAATTATATTCACATGTCAATTATTTCTAACTATTAGACGTATTCTTAATATATTTACAAAACGAATCAACCACTAGATGCATGATCAAAATAAAAAATAAAAGTAATAAATAATCAACCCTCTGACTAGGTCTTTTATGTCTCTTATGATATGGGCTTGGATTGTTTTTTTTTTTTTATCAACTTAATATCTACAATCTACAAGCTCCAATTCCTATGTGGGAAATACCCACGCTGAGCTATCTCTAGTTTAGTGGTATATATAAGCATTAAAGTTCTCTCATGCAGTCACACAAATGCATGACATATATTTCATAGCATATTTCATAATAAATATGCAAGTAGTATATCAATATTCAAGATTAACATATTTTACTAACAACATATATCAATTATTTATTTAACTTTTCATACTAAATTTATGCAAACAGTTGCATTTAACATACCATATCATGCATTCACCAATTACATCATGCTAATCCACACTACATTTTCATAATACATCACATAATCTATTTCAAATATACATAATTAATTTCCATATTTCATTTTAGAGTTTATTCATTATTGGCCCAAATCTCATTCTCAGACTGTCCGGATACGGGGTGTAAAATAGAGACGTTCCACAAACCTAGACTACCCTATTCACTAAAATCTCTAGTCAAGAGCGCTCTGCCAGCCTAGGCCAGCTTGACTGAGTATAACATCACCTGTATATAATAGGATACGGGACGTTCCAAGAATCTAGGCCTCCCTATCCTTAAAATTCATAACTAAGTCGGTGCTGTGTTTCCTTCTAATGGTGTACCATCTATCCTAAACTAACTCTCAGGTAGAGAAATGGGCAAATAAAGCTATCATTTATTTATTTATTTATTTTCAATATGTTCTTATTTGTCATAATTAATATGCATCTTATATATACATAACCAATGCACTTTCACAATCAGAGTTATGTAATCATATGATATTTTATTATAGATATAATTATGTAAAAGGCACTGACATATTTTAATCAAATTTATAAATGATGTAAAAATACATAAAATTGCCATGCCACACAAAAATCCACCATTTAACATATAATTAAATCAATTAATACACAATCATGCATCAAGGCGAATAAAAATGCATATATGTACAAACCTTAATGGAGCTTTTCCAAAATACAAAATTATGGTTCTTGTCTACTCTTCAGTTTTCCAACTTACTGTAAGCATAATTTGAAAATACAAATAATTAATACATTGTTAAAATACTTATTCTTAATTTAGTTTTAAATAAATAACTAAAGTTTCCCAAAGTAGTACTTTGACCTTTTAGGACCATTAACTATATAACTTCCATTATATAAGTCCAATTTATGTGATTATTATTTCTTATTAAATTTAACACATAAGAATATAACCTATCAAAATCTCAGAATTTTTTGGGCATTACACAATTTTTAGTGCAATTGTAAAATTTATTCTGTCTTCTGCCCTTGGGCTATTTTGAGACACTAAATTTAAAAATTCATATCTTTCAATCGTGTGCATTAAATTGTTATAAAACTTTATGGAAAATTAGGTAAGATAATTTAGAACATTTCTGATGGTACTACTTTTACTTATTCGGTCTCTAAAGTCCTCAATTAATAGGGAAAATGTAGCTAATTCAGCTTAGAGTAATAACCGACCAATGTCTATTTTTATGACCATAACTCACAAAATATACAACATTTTATGGTATGGTTTTTACATGAATTTAGCTAAGATATATGGATAAAAATTTCATATTTTATACTTTAATTAATTCAGCCTACAAATAGTACAAAAATAAATATAAATTTACTAGAGCTCACAGATACCAAAAACAACTCAATCAAAAGATAGTCATGATTAATTTTGTAATAACTCAGCCTACACAATATTAATTTATACGAAATTTGGTAAAAAACTAGATTTCACATAGAGCTACAACTTTTATGTTTTGAGTTTCTATAAATTCAGCTCTTAAAATAATCAAAATAAGCCAATAAAGTAAGGTATCCTATTGATACATCTCTAATAACCAGTTTCAATAAATTGCACATAGCTCTATCTATAAACCAAATCATGTAAAACTATTTACATATCCATAAATATAAGATATAAATTTACAATTTTGATGTTTAATATTTCTCCAAAATCAATTTCTTTTGGTATCAAAATTGGGACACAAATACTAAAATTACACAGCCCTAATAGCTCTAAACAACCCAAGAGTAATGAAGGAGAAGATTACTTACCATAAATAAATTAATTGAAGTGAATTTTGATGCAAATCTTAAGGAAAGAGAGGGAAGAAATGAGCTTTTAGTTGATGGGAGGAAGAAGAGTAGAGAGAAAATGATGGAAAAATATAGAGCCTACCCTATTTATACCAAAATACTTGGTTCCACCGACTTAGCAAAAAAATCTGGATCCCTTTTTTTTAATTTTAATTCTTCTTTTTCTTTTAATTCTAATTAATTAATTAATTTTTTTAAACTTATTTATTTACTATTATTATTTCCACATTTTTATTTCATATATCTAGTCATACTAGTCTCTATTGAACTGAAATTTAATCATGTGGTCTAATTTAATCAAATTAACTATGTTAACAATTAAATTTATTTTAATTTTTAATTTAATCATTTATTTAATTTTATTCTTAATGTTGTTTATATAATTTCTATGTATGTTACTCACACTTATTCTACTAGACCCTAATTAGCAGGCATTACAATAAGGGTGACAAAAGTATGATTTATATTATCAGGCATGACTCTATTATTAAAAAAAAAAAATTAAGAATAATATGCCAAAAGTTATTAAAGAAAATAACAAGCATACCATTAGGCTAGGAGCTTTATTTGGATGCATTTGCTTTGGGACCCTTATTACTTCCTCCTTAGTGACAAAAGCATTGAGAATCTCGACTAGGTCATCTTCGAGAACAACATCCACAACATCTAGAACTGTATCAAAATCACATGGATGAGAACTCGAGAATAGCTTAGCAAAATAATTCTGAACCATTGTAGCCACTTCTTCATTTCCTGACACCCAATCCCCATCAGCATTCTTAATGGATTCAATGGTGTTTCTGCAAGGCTTTGTGGTGGAAACATTTGTTCCTATAACCCTTTCTGAGCTATACCGCTCTAGACCGTAGCTTCCACATAATTTCTTCTTATACTAGTAACTTATCCAATTCGTGTTTAAGGTTTCTCATAGTGTTCAAGTCATTATCATCAAAAATTTGACTTTGAAAAGTGTAATGCCTACAATTTAGGGCATAAAAATAATACTAATTTTGAAGGGTATTATGGTAATTAAAAGTATAGACTATAACATACCCATACCCTAATTGTGAGTAATCATCAATAAAGGTAATGAAGTAAGGATAACCATATCTAGCGTATATAGACATTTGGTCACATACATATGAATGTATTAGGTCTAATAGCCCAATGGCGCGTTCACCCTTTCCATTAAAAGGTGATTTCATCATCTTGCCTAATAAACAAAATTCGCAAATATCATATGATTCATAATCAAATTACCCTAAACTATCTTTTTTATGTAGTTTAGTTATGTGCCTCTCATTTATATGCCTAAGGCAACAATGCCATAAGTATGATGATTTATGTTTATCCATTTTTATTCTTTTATTATTGTCATCGATATTGTAAATAGAACTAAACATGTCAAGAATATAAATTTTATTGCACAAAGTTTCAGTGCCATAAAAAATATTATTT
>CATIWF010133525.1:0-15417 GCA_949630135.1 Balakata baccata
GATTTTATATCGAGTAAAAAATTTGTAAAGTTAAGGGAAGTACAATCAATTGCTTAGATTATTAATAATCGGCATAAGACATATCTCTAAAATTATTTTTAGTCCAATTTGCTTATTTCAATTTATTTTTAGTCTAAATTGTTTGTTTTTTCTAAAAGAATTTGCATATAGTATTCTAATGCTGATAGAATAAAAAAAAATTTATGAATTCATCAATAGTGTCATGTCGGCATTAGAAAAACGGTATGTAAGTTTTTTTTTTTTAAAAAAAAGATAATATAAACTAAAAATAAATTAAAAGGGATAAACTGGACAAAAAATTTTTAAAGAATAAATTATTAAGGCAGAATGTATCTTCTGCCTTAATAATTTCTTTAATTCTAATGTCAAACGAAAAAAGAACAGAGGAAGTACATTTTAGCCGACACATTCTTGCATTAATTGAGGATATTATTGAAAAAAATTAAGATAATAACTCATAAATTGTTATTAACAAAATATATTAAATATAAATATACAAGAAATTAACAAATAATTATATTATTAAAAAATAAATTATTTTTTGAAATAAACAAAAAAGTGAATAATTCTAGAATTGACTAAACAAATGAAACATGTTCAACAAAGTTTTGTGCTATTCACACAATTTTGAATTTTTGACAAATTGTTTTGAAATGACACCATTTTTTGTGTTTTATTATTAAATTCATAGTTTTTTATAATCATAAAAAAAAGAGGAAAAAAATGAAAATACCTCATGAGATAGAGAGAAGTTGGTCAAATGGCATGTCTCCACATGCACCCCCAAAAGCTTTCTCACATCTAAAATCCTGTCCGTGGAGATACCCTTCAAGAAAGCCAAATATTTCTTAGCAAAAATAATATTCTGCCCATTTAAATAACAAACACTTGTAGTTTCCAATGGCCAATATGTATAATATATAACCTATAATTACATAAACTTAATAAATACAAAAAAACAAAAATTTTCAACTGAAATTTTATTTAATTATTAATTTTAATAATACTAAAAATTAATAATTTTAGTTAACAATTATTATTTAATTATTAATACTAAAATTAGTATTTAATTAACAATAGTTAAGGAGATAAATTGAATAAATTTGAATTAGTTCCGGAACACTTATAAGTATCTAAATAATTAAATAAATTTTCCATTGAATAACTAAATAAATTAGTTATTAATGACTAAATAAATTTTCAGTTAAAAATTTTAGTTTTTTTTTAATTTAATCTTAAAAATAAAACAGGAAATAATGTGAATACATACCTTAAGAGTGACTTGTGAGTCATCCGGTGTTTCCATGGTAATCTCAATCACAGCAGGTAAAACTGCACATTACATTAATATAAAAACAAAAGTAATTAACAACTTAATTAGTCTGTTGAATTCATTATTCATATGCATTAGCTATCTTTTTTTTAACTAACTTATTATAAAAAAATGGATGAAATGCATAATATATAGTAATAAACAAGATAATGAAATAATGGTAAGTGTGCTGCTGAGACCTTTCTCTTCCTTCTTCTTTTTCTCTCCCTTGGCTTTGTGTAGCTTGGCCTTTCCAGTTTTAGGAGCCATTGTACCTCAAAAATCTGTTTCAAATATTAATTTTCTTCAATTTAGGATACGAATTTTTATATATATAAATGAACCCAGTTGAGAATTTTCTCTAAAAACAAATTAGTTATCTTTTGGATGCATAAACTCAATCCCAGCAACAACTCAACAATGTATTTCAAGAACAAGAAACAAAATATAGAAAAAGGGATTCAAGAAAATGAAAAAATGCAGCTTCAAGAATGTGTGTATTCAAGAAACCCAAGATTTTCAAGAACAAGGTTTATAGAGGCAAGAGAGTGGGTGTTTTTTACATAGTGCAGACTTAGCAAAAAGAGGAGGGAATTGAATTGAAATAATAGAAGTGTAGTGATACGGTTGAGCACAATAGTAAGTGCAATAAGTGAGAGGAACCTGGCTGGGGACAGATTTCAAGAGAATATGAAAGAAAGAACGAAAGAAAGAAAGAGAGATAGAGAGAGTGAGAGGTGGATAGGATAAGGTAAGCCAAAGCCAAGTCCTTTGTCACACACTACTCACATAAAAGAATGTAAGGTTAGCAAATATAGGCCTCTCATTTCTTTTTTTCTATATTTCTCGCTCTATCCTTCATTTGTTCTCGCTCTCTCTTCCCTTTTCACCCATCTTTCAAGACTTGGATGTTGGAAGTTTGTCTTTGCCCAAGTTCTATATCTATTAGATTTTACTTGGTTAAGATATATATTTTTCTTATCCAATAAGTGCCTTTGTTTTTTTCTTTTATGAATATTTTTATATGTTAGGAAGTTTTTTTTTTAAACAATTATATGATAGGAACTTAGGATAACTTTACCGAAGTACAAATATATATATTAATTTAGTTTGAATATATGGGATAATAATTAAAACATATATATGAAAAAAAATTAAAAACATACAAAATTTTTATATTGTTGGATGTAATTTTACTTCCATCAAGAAAAGAAAAAACAAAACAACACTTAAATTTAGTTATACACAAAACTGCACAAATTCTCTCTATTTATTTTCTCTTCTTCGTCTGCTTTTGTTTTTGTAATGCAAATTCATACAATTGAAGAAAACGAATGAAGGGAAAACTAAGCTGAATTTTATTCAATTGACTTAAAAAAGTTGAATACAAGAACAACTATTTATATACAAATCAAGTAACGCCATAAACTAATTTCGTACAAAATAGAGATAAGAAATTATCTCATGCACCCACGTGTAAATTAACATAAATGAGCTGGAATGGAACTTAAGTAATTTTCAGTAAATTTCTACTCCTCGTGTGATAGGCTTTGAATTTCATATTAGCTACTTTACTGCTATTTTGATCATTGAGCTGAGCCATATTAATTTGAGTTGATGTAGGAGCAAGGCTATGATGCTTGTGACTACTATGTGCAGTACTACCATCGTGTGAATGCAATGGTATACTTGTATTACCCCTTGCAAGCTGGGAGTAAACAAGTTGTGGACTCCAAGCTTGGACAACAACTTAGAGAATTGCAGATAAGCATGAGCTTTGGTAAAAAAATCAGGTAGTTGATCATGGGTTGACACGGGCATCAAATGTAGAACACCGACCTTAATCATCTCGCACATCAAATTGCAATCCAACTCTATATGTTTGGTTAGCTCATGAAAGATAAGGTTGTGAACTATATGCTTCACATATTGATTGCCATAGAACATCACATTTGCATAGGAATGAAACACATATAAATCATTGAGAAGATAAAGAAGCCACTGGATTTCATAAGTAGTAGTTGCCACCATTATATATTTTGCTTTAATAGAAGATTTAGACATAGTAGTTTGTTTCTTGGACTCCCAAGAGACAAGAGAAGAACCAATAAAGATATAAAACCCTATGTTCGACTTCCTTGTAAAAGGGCAGGTGGCCCAATTTGGATATGAAAAAGCTTTGAGCTCAAGTTAGAGGGGGAAAAACAAACCTTGACAAGCAGTGTGCTTGAGATAATGAAGGATTCTATGAGCTACCACTAGATGAGACTCAGTTTGCCTATTAAGGAACTGACTAAGTTATTGAACCGCAAAGGTCAAATCTGGTCTTATGTTTGTCAAGTATAAAAGCTTACCAATCAACCATATGTAGGAGGTGATGTTTGTCATAGCTTGATCAGAATGAGAGGAATTATAAGGAACAATGGGAGTTTTAGTTGGTTTGGAACTTAAAAAAATTGGTGTCTTCCAAGAGTTCCAATGTGTATTTATGTTGATAAATATTGATGCCAAACTAGCTCCTAGCAAACCCAAAAAGTATTTTAAAGAACTTATATCCCTAATTTGAAAATTAGTATGGAGATAGGATTTGAGGCCTGCAATCTCTGAAGTAGAGTTACTTGCGAGGATTATATCATCTACATACACAAGAACTGTAAGAAAGGAATCAGTTATGCAGCGAATGAACAAAGAGTGATCAGCTACTGCCTAGTGAAATCCTTTTTGAAGTAAGGTATTTGATAGCTTCGAATACCACTATCTACTTGCCTACTTCAAACCATATAGGGTCTTCTTAAATTTGCACACTGTATAAGGGGTGATAGTATGGAAACCATGAGGCTGTGTCATATACACTTCTTCATGCAAATCTTTATGAAGAAAGGCATTGTTAATATAAAGTTGCTCCAAATGCTAATGCTTTGCTGCTATTGCCACTGCCAAAAGTACCCGAATTGTTGTCATTTTGGTCACTAGAGAGAAGGTTTCCATGTAATCCACTCCATGTTGTTGAGTGAAACCTTGTGCCACCAAGCGAGCCTTGTACCTTTATATGTTACCATCAGTATTGTACTTAATTTTGTTTATATATATTTGCAACCGATAGGCACCTTCCCTGGAGGCAGAGAGACAATATCCCAAATGGAGTTGCCTTCTAAAGTTTTAATTTCAGCATTTATAGCCTACTACCACTCTTGATATTTCATAACTTGGCCATAGGTCTTAGGCTCAAGAGGTACAATTATGGAAAGAGTAAAAATTTGATGAGAAGGGCAAAGATTAGATTAAAAGAGAACTTGAGAAAGTTGATGTGGTGTACTTGATTAAGTGGGTAAAACAGTAGAAGAGAGATTGTGCTGCTACAAAGTTCTAACTAAAGCATAATGATATTCCTGTAGGTAAGATGGAGGATTTTTGAGTTTGGTGGATCTTTTTATGAGTAAGCTATTTATGGTTTCACTGGGATTATAAGTTGGCTGAGTGGAAGAAAGAAAAAAGGGAGACGAATTAAAAGTAGTTGCATCTAGTTCAAAGAAGGGATAATCATAAGGTAAAGGAAGAACAAAATCTATATTATTAGAATAATCAAATTGAAAAGGAAATATATGCCCATAAAACACATGTCTAGATATGAATGTGTTATGTGTGACAAGATTCAGCAACTTGAAACCTTTAGTTCCAGATTTAAAGCCAAGAAAAACATACTTGTGTGCTCTATTATCAAATTTTTTTTCTATTTTGAGCTAAGATAGATGCATAGGCTGGGCAACTAGAAACTATAAGGTGAGAGAAGCCTGGTTTTGTATCATATAAAACTTCATAGGGGGTTTTATTATTAAGAAAGAGTGTAGACAACCTATCAATAAGATGAACAAAATGGGAAACAAAATCAAGCCAAAAAATATTTGGAAGGTGGCCGTGGAATTTCAATGCTCTTGCAACATTGAGAATATGTTGGTGTTTTCTCTCCACAATACCATTTTATTGTGGAGTTTCCACACAAGTGGTTTGATGCAACATGCCATATGAAGAATAAAAATTAGGCATCATAAATTCCATCCCATTGTTTGAACGAATACATTTTATTGCTTTATGAAACTGAGTTTGTACAAACAGATAGAAATGTTGCAATTGTTTCTAGCTTCTACTTTATTTATAAGGAAAAAGACTCATGTATGTCTACTAAAATCATCTACAATAATAAGGTAATACTTGTAACCAGTATTGTAAAAACCGGCCCGACCTTGTCGGTTCAATAGGAAAAACTGGAAACTAGGCCTTAGGCTTGGAGATTTTTGCCTGTAAAACCGGAGGGGAAACAGTTCAATGGAAAAACTGGCAAACTGATCAGTTCAACTGGAAAATTGGAAAGCGGACCTGCTTGACCGATTTTTTTGGGTCTTTTTAATTTTGTGCAAATAAAAAAAGTTAATTATTAAATCTGATTCAACATATCCAATGCAACCAGATCAACTAAAAAATTGACCTCAAAACTAGATGGGTTAACCACAAACTAGTTAAATTGGTCAAAATAAACATGTTTTTAAAGGCTTAACTCACCTTTATTTATAAGATGTTATGTCATATTTCTTCTTTCTTTTCTTCTATATGGGATTGTTCACTCATTTTTATTTTTTATTTTTTACTTTTTTTTATATTACTTTTCTTTTACAATTTGAGATTTTTAGCTGATTGTATTTTTAAGTTAAATGTTATTTTTACATTTAATAATTAATTAAATATTTAGTTATACAAATATATGAAATATAATTTTTTTAAATAATAAAAAAACAGAATATAAGACATGTTATATTAATCTTATACACTAGAAATGACCTCCAACAACTTATATATTATTTTTATTGTGTACGAGATATATTATATTTTATTATATGTGAGACATGTTATATTTTATGAAAATACCATGTAGACCGGTTTGACCCCGATTCAACCTTAAACTCATTACACACTAGCTTTTCTGGTTTATTAACAAAACCAGTTTTTACAACCTTGCTTTTAACCTTGCAATGAGATTTCAATAGGGCCCCATATATCTGTATGAAGTAAATCAAAAGACCTTGAGGTAGTAATAGAAATGACAAGGAAGGATAAACTTCTCTGTTTAGCATAGTAACACACATCACATGTTTTATTTGACTTGATGGAAACTGTGGAATTAAGAGATTGAAGATGCTAAATCCTTTGATAAGATGGAAGCCCTAGTCTGTAATGCTAAACATCAAAAGTGTCAAGGTCTTCATTAGTTGAAAAACAAACCTCGCTATTGGGAATATGTGAAATGTGATTAGTGACAAGAATATGCAGAGTGTAAAGGCTCTGACTTAAATCAACTGTACCAATCCTCTCTCATGTTTGTTTTTTATGGATGGAGCAATGAGTGTTAGCAATCAAAAGAGAATAGTTGTTTTGGGAAACAAGTTTACTAGCTGAGATAAGATTGAAAGAAAATTCAAGTACCTAAAAAACATCATATAAGGTGATATTAGGAGTGAGGTTTACTGTTCTGGTATGTGTAACTCTGATATCAAGATTATTTGGCAGCTTTATGTTATAGCCAGTCACCTTAGTTGTGTTTGTGAATAGAGACATGGAGCATACTACATGATATATAGCTCCAATGTCTATAATCCATGACTTGTTATTTAAAGTTGAGATTGAGAAGACTTTACCGCTAATCATGTTCTCTGAAGTTGAAGCTTGATTCTTATCATGAAAAGGATGCATCATATTGCTATTTATGGCAGTAGTGATTACTGCAATTGATGCTTTTACTTGATGAAGATTGCTTGAGCTTTGTTGTGAAACTAATTTATGCTTAATAGCATTGACAATTTGGTTATATTCCTTTCTAGTCAACATAGGAGTGTTTGATGGCTGACCTATTGAAACAACTCCATGCAACATGCTGTCATTGGAAGTAACCATCACAAAATTGCCTTCAGTTACCTCAATTTGATTTGCATAGGATTGCCCATTTGACTCTAGCTTCATGCTTGGCAGATAACCATATTTCTTATATTAGAGTAGTGCTCTAAAGGCAATCACCTTTAGCACTTATTGTACATATTTATTTAATTAATAAAAGACATTTTCATTAATTTGGTATTCATTTGTTATATGAATTGATAGTGATCTTAAATCGATTAATGAAGTCCTTGATACATAACATAGCATGAAGGAAATCATGATTAGATCATGATAATGAGATTCTTATCATGTGTAATTATGTTAGTATCTAAATTATTCCTAGTCATAGAATTAATGAGACGGGACATTATTAATCCAGATAGACTAGCACATGTTATATTTCTTGATTGGATCAAGTAGTAGATCTCATAATCTATAAGCATGAGACGTTCAAAGTTAATATGTGGATGCTTGTTAAGAGTAGTCAAGTACATTGGATGACCTGCTATGAGACAATCATATGGATTATTTATTCAAATGTCAATGATAGTCTCATCATAGCAATGGTGCATGTATCCTTAGACTTGAGGTACTCAAGAATTTCTTGGATATTGATTCTGCATTTTGACTCCATTCCTTGTTGCCTCATAGAGGTCGCTCATAGGGTGGTGATTTAAGGTATTCAAAGGTTATTGGGTAGCCAATAGAGGATTCACTGCTCATGATAGAGGGAGAGTATACCCACGGCCTCTTGTCGGGATCATTACTCAAGAATCTCTGGACATAGTGGAAACGTCCTGAAGATGGTCTTCGGTGACATGTCTAATAGAGTAATGAATCCCAAGGACAAGATCTAATATCACTTGGGCTAGATGTGATGTAGTCAGTCTAGCAGGAGTTAACATATAGTCCATGCTATGAGCCGAGTGGGGTTTGGGATGGTGAAAAGATGAATTGCATATATTATTGTCTATGGAAAGGTTCGTAGTAAAACCACTGACTTTCCGGTCAATTGGAGATCATGATGTGTTACTAGATACCGCTCATAATTTGCTTAAATTATTTGATAATTTAAGTGGCCAATATAACTAGGAACCTAATGGGTCACACGCATTGGAAGTGTGAAGAATGAATAAAATGGCCTTGGATGAGATCCAAATATATGAGAGAATTATTTAGGGTTGGATCGTGATGAGATCACGGGAAAAAATTAGGAAAAAAAATTGATCGAGGTTCATAGGCCTGTGGCAAGGCTACTAGCCCAAGGCTGGCAGCACGGGCTGTGCGCATGCTGGCCCTTGCCAGCGCTCACGCACAGCCTTGTTGAATTGGCCAATTTTTGGCCAAATTGCCATTTTAGCCCTCTAAACCCATTTTGGTAATTTTGCCAACCCTATGGTGTTTAGGAACATCTATAAATAGTATTTTTCATTAGAAAAATACTGATAGTCTCCACCAAAAATTATTTGATAATTTTCTATTTTTCTCTTAAGAACACTCTTCTTTGCTAGCAGATAGAGAGTGTTCAAGGATTAACCTTTTGAGGTTTCATTCTTCTTTTCCGCATGGATCAACAATAAAGACGATCCAACATTGGATTGTTATGGTTTGCGACAACCCAACAAGAATGAAATTTGGAGAATTGACACAAGAAATTAAAGGTATAATTTCTAACTATATTTTAATTGAATTAGTTTTAAAGGCAGAAGTAGAATGTTTTTATTCGAGTTTTGAAAAATTTTATTTTTCACTGCGTTTTATGAATGTGATTCATCCTCAAAATCCAACAATTCAAGCTTAAGGAATTTAGGGAGTTTCAGTACCAAGTATTAGATGTTGGTCCTTAAAGCTCTTGCCCTCAGGGTATTCAAGCTTAAAGAATTTAAGGAGTTTCAATACTAGGTATTACATATTGATCCTTAAAGCTCTTGCCCTCAAGGTATTCAAGCTTAAGAAATTTAGGGAGTTAGGGTACCGCCCTAGGAGGCATATCAAACAATCCATATCTAGTTTTCGTGTTTATCAAAAAGACACATATTTTAACACAGTGCACAAGCATCTTCCTATAGTTTGGTCAAGCACCAAACTCGTCCACAGTAGTCAACAACCACCATTTAAGGTTTTCAACTACCATATCATATGCAATGGGCACAAGCCTCTTATCGTTCATATATTCATGCCTTTAAGGCGTCCATCACATTCAATATACTTTTATTAGCATTTATGGTTCAAGCACAATGCTCAATAAATTCAACATTTACTATTTAAATATTCATATATGCTAATCACACATGTGAGTCACAAACATGCCTTTGTTGCAAAGGGTATTATTGTATACAAACCTCAAATCTCCACCAATACTTTGCTAAAATCAAGCTCCTCCGCCTCCTTGGTGGTTGCCTAAAGGATCTTAAGGAGCTCCTAACACCAACATTTACTAATAAATAACATTGCTTACATAAAAACTATAAATGAAAGCTATAAACCCTAGATTCCATGGTTCTCACCTAAAATTTATTTCCAAACTAGGTCAAAGGTTTATAATTATTCTTTCATACATGGATTAACTATATAAAACACAAGATCTAGTGTCTATTTGAAGAATCCTTTTTCTATTTGTTGGGATGTGTAAAGGAGGAAGATTTGTGTAGAATTCCTTAAAAGTCCAATAATTAATTAAAAATTGTTTTAATTAAATTTTCAAACAAACACCGAAACAGGTCTGTTTAGGGTACCCAGCGGACTATTTTGTTTGAATTTTTTGTATGTGAATATTTCCTTTCCAGCACCTTGAAATAATTTTTATATGATTAAAAATATATTATTTTGATGTTAGATGCATGCCAAAATCAATCTGTATAAATTTAAATTTCCAAATTAATTCTAGACAGTAAATGGGTAATTTTGAACGTTTTATGTGTTGGTTCGTTTGTTTTAATAATTTTGGCTTGTGCCAAAATTATTTTGATGGACTTGAGCTGACCTAAAAATGCTTAG
Organism: Balakata baccata; assembly: GCA_949630135.1. Classification (NCBI taxonomy): domain Eukaryota; kingdom Viridiplantae; phylum Streptophyta; class Magnoliopsida; order Malpighiales; family Euphorbiaceae; genus Balakata; species Balakata baccata. The sequence continues at coordinate 10,256 of CATIWF010133525.1, forward strand.
AATGATGATTTGAGGTTCTAAAAATTTTGGAAATTTTTGGAAATTAATTTAAGTTGAGCAAAGGACATATCTAGTATGATTAGAAAGTGGTATGTATGTTAAAATTAAATTATTTAATTTTTGACATATTAATAATTTAATTTTAAGGTGAATTAATTCTGAAAATATGAAATTTAATTTAATTTGATTAATTATTAAATTCCACATTAAAATGACATACAAAATCAAATTGACCAAAACAATAAAAGCAGGTAATTTCGGTTCAAGTGTTGAATCGACTTTCAAATTTGTAATCCAAAATTATCACTACCTATTTTATTTTATTTTATTTTTATGCATTAGAGAATGCATTCTAGGGGTATATAACTGTCTGTTCATTTTTCCATGGTGGAGGCTACTTTTTCAAAACCTGCTTGAGAGAATAAGCCTACTTTTGTGAATTGTGAAATGAAATCTCTAACATAATTGACCATTCCCAGAAACTGAAGAACTTGCTTTACTGATAAGTCAGTGTAAGGAAACTTTAATAATTCATTGTCAATACGCTGACAGGGCTAGTAGGTACCATCTTTGATTTCTACAAATTTTTGTAAAAGTTGGTGGTGTTCTTTATTATCTTTGAGAAAAGGAGAATATCATCAATATAGATCAAAGTAAAAGATAAGATCGGCTCGTAAATACGTGTCATTACCTTTTGAAAAAGAGAGGGAGCCACTTTGAGGCCAAAAGGCATAATTGTCTACTAGTAATGATTATTTGGAATACAGAAAGTTATCTTGTATCTTTCTTCCTTTTGAATACCAAGTTGCCAAAATCTCGATTTAAGATCAAATTTTGAAAATACCCTTGCAACCTTGAGAAAAGTAAGCAAGGAGGATATTTTTGGCAATGGAAATTTATCAATCTTTAGGAAATGATTTAAAGGTTTATAATCAATAAGAAGTCTTTTCTTCCCATAAACTTGCTCAGACCGCTTGTTAACATAAAAAGCTTGGTATGCCTAATTGGACTTGGTTGGTTTAGTTCATCTTTGTTGCAACAATTGAAAGCATTCTTGAACTACTAAAGACTGACCTTTTGGATTCATTTCAGGATGAGTAGACTTTGTAAGATTAATGTCTTCATTCTATTTAAAGGGCCAAGATATGAAAAATTCCGATCTAGTCTATAGACTATAACATTTTTCCACAAAATATGTATGACTTTTTGCACAACTTGTATGAATAATATGAGTTTTGAGATCATCAAAATGGGATATTAATGAGGGTATGAATAAATTGGATGTTGTGGTATATGGAAAAAACCAATTTTTTTTTATCTTAAACCATAGGCTCTAATAGACAAGGTGATAGTTGGCTAATAAAATTGAATCTAATGAGGATATTGTTTCGGGAAAGGCCAAGACCAAAACTTTGGTCTAAACCGAACATTTAGGTAGGAATTGAATTTTAACAGGCTTTTTGGTTATGAAATATGTGAAGAAATAATCTCCATCTGCGGTCTTAAAAAGTTTTGTATGGGCTTTCTAGAAGTGGTTTGGAAAGAGTTTTGTTAGCTATAGTTCAGTAGACTCTAGTGTCAATAAATGTAATGGTCTTAATGGGCTTGTCATACTTTTCAGTGAAAAGTTGGACTTGAAAATAAGGCATGGGATGTTTTTGAATATTTGGGAGACATATTATGGCTGTTTGATTGGATCAAACAAAGTCATCTGAAAGCTTTCTTCATAATCCTCAGGATTTGATCCACTATTATCATTACTAATTACTATAAATGAATCAGGAGAAAGTTCATCTTCTTTAGAAAATAATAATTCAACATTTGCTTCATCAAGATCAATATCATACTGACTTTGGATTTGTTGAATCAATTAGATCTTATTAGGACATTTCTTAGCAAAATGTCCTTTCTTCCCACAGAGATAACACCTATTAGTCTTTTTGAAACCTCTTTGTTTCCTTCTGAAAAACTTGAATCTCTTGCTTTTAGGTTTTGAAGAAGAAAACTATTCGTACTTCTTGAAATGTTTTTTCTTCTTACTGTACTTGTAATCACAATTTTTAGAATTTTCACATTTTATCTGAAGATCTGCACGGATATAGATAGAATCAAGATTTTTTTTATTTGTATAATGCAAGACTTCTTTAACTTGCTTCTGTGCAACACATTAGGACTATGAGCATTTTCTGATATATTTAGGACAGCTAAATCTTTAAGGCTTATATTCTACCTTCAAAAATTTCTCAGAGTTGCTTCACCAAGTTCTTCTAGAATAGAGGAGATAAATTGTTGTTTCAAATTAATATCTCCTACGCCTAACTGACAATAACAAGAGAAAACTCTTAAAAAATGATTATCTAGGTCCTTTCTTCGCAATGAACAATACTTCAAATTAAAAAATTCCATGCAGATAGTTTCTGAGTGATTTGTAAAGCTGCCAATAAACTCATTCTCTATATACCAGAGAGCATTAACAAGATAATTGAGTTGGTGAAACTACATCTTAGTATAACAAGGAGTTTGCAACCACCATTCTTTAAGACTGCCAATAAATCTAGTGATGAATTCTTGAAGGCCTTCTGAAACAGAAAAACCTGCTTGATTTTTGTTCTCCGTCGATGCTAACATTTCAAACAAACAATTTTTCCTTTAATGATGGATATCATCCATAGAAAACTAAGGAAATTCATGGTAGCTTTAGGCTTCTTTTCTTAGGATGATTTTGTTTCAGCTTCCATTCCTTCTGGAGGAGAGTCATAATAAGGATGTAGCATCTTTATATATAGTAGACTAACCAATACTATATAAGAGTGTGCTACTCAAACTATGTCTTGGTAACCCTTTCAAACTATGCCTGAATTAAAAACTTTTCATATTGTAAATAGTTTGAACTATCTCATCACGCAACATAATAAATGTATTTGTCATCATGCATAAAACTGTGAACTGTAATCTCAACATAACTAAAACTGTTCTAGGGCTAACCACACCCAAAATAAAACCTCATTAAATAATCCAAAATAGAAAAGAAATTAAAACTATAAAGTCATTTACTACATCTCCAAAACTACCCAAATATGAGTAAAGAATAAATAATTGTAATTAAAAATGACCCGAAGGTCACAATGAATCTACTCTGACAAAACCTCAGGCTCTTCATGTATCAACCTCCTCTACAGCTCCAAAACTTGTAAGTAGGAAACACATGCTAAGCTACTGAAATCATGGCATAATAGGGCACTCTTATGAGCTTGGGCCACCTTGCCCATGAAATAATATTATTTTGAGATAATATATATGGTACCAAAAACCTTGAATGGCATGCCATTTATCCTGTAGCTAGTCTAGTACGAGTATCTAGGCATTTAGAGTCTATTATGTATCTGTTTGGTTGTCCTAGATAACATTCATAATTTTCTGTTCTCATCATATTCCATACGCATAAATAATATAACTTAGTATGATCCCCATACCTTATTTCTTACTATGGGTTCTTCCATGTCCATAGTAATTAAATATTATGAGTATTACATGTTATATGTGCTTATCCAGTATTATAAGAAGTGTTTGCATACATGGCATGGCAAATGGAAACATTTAAAAACACATTTCAGTATGTTGCTGCAGTCATAGGCGTGACACTTAGTAGTCACGATCATGACTACCTTTCTAGTGGTGACTCTGGTTAAGATCCTTGTAACACCCTCTCATATATTTAGGATTAACCCGACTACATAAGTAAGTGTTACAGAATTCCTGTAATAGAAAAATTGTGTAAAATAAAAACTTTTCTTTTTCTAATATAATATTATTTAATAACATCCTTTCATACAAGCTTTTTCCATGTTGCCATATTAAACATATTAATCCATATCTTATATCATGCATAAAACAATCATCCATCCAATAAAATAAATCTGGTTTGGGCCAAACTAGGTCGTTATTTACAAAATCCTATCATAAATAAATGTGTTCTTTAATCTAATAGATGAAGGGTTTTGATCATGTATCACATACATATAACGCAGCGGAAACAAAAATTTTCAAAACCCGAATCAAAGGATTTTCATGTGCCAATTAAAACTAATTTAATCAAAGAAAATTCAAAATTTATACCTTTATAAATTTATTGATTTTTCTTCAACTTCTCACCTTGTTGGGTTGTAGAAAACCACAACAATCCAATCTAAGATTGTCTCTAACAATATCCACGCGAAGATGAGAGGATGAAACCACTAGGGAGATGGCTTGAACATACCTCAAAATGCTAGCAATGGTGTATGTTCATATGAGAAGAAAATCAAACTCTTTAATTTTTTTGTTGTCTCCAAAAATTTTTCTTCTCCTAAAAATTTTTCCTTATCTATTTTCTGTCTTTTGGGGTCTTTTAGATCCAAAAGAAAATCAGAAAAGCAGATCAAAATTGAGAGGAGGAGAAAGTGAAGAGGCATGAATAGTGAAATGGCAAATTTTGGCCATTTATACTCATTCGGGGAAGACTAGCGTGCTGATGCGCGCTAGCGCGCAGCAGCCCACCTGGGCCTGCTGGGCAGGCCCAGCTGGCCTACCTGGCAGGCCAATCGGCAGGCCTGCCAGGCCCCCGAGCGATTTTTCCCCGCGATCTTATCGCGAACCGACTCAAAATAATTTTCTCATATTTTGGATCTCATCCTAAGCCATTTTGCTCATTCTTAACATCTCCAAAGCGTGTGACCCATTAGGTTTCCGGTTATGTTGGCCACTTAAATTATCAAATAATTTAAGCAAATCATGAGCAGTATCTAGCAACACATCATGATCCCCAATTGACCGGAAAGTCAGTGGTTTGATTACGAACCTTTCCATAGACAACAATATGTGCAACTCATCCTTTCACCATTCTATACCCCATTCGGTTAAGAGCATGGACTATGTGTCAACTCCCGCTAGACTGACTACGTCACACCTAGCCCAAGTGATTTTAGATCTTATCACTGAGACTTATTACTCAATTCGACATGTAATTGAAGACCATCTTCATGACAGTTCCACTCTGGCCAGAGATTCCCGAGTAATGATCCCAATAAGAGGCCGTGGGTATACTCTCCCTCTATCAGGAGCGGTGAATCCTCTATTGGCTACCCAATTACCTTCAAATACCTCAAGCTGCACCCAATCACCAC